>PVIC010055388.1:0-11210 GCA_004025085.1 Thryonomys swinderianus
TTTTGGAGACAGGGTCTCACTTTGTAGTTCAGGCTGGCCCTCAGCTCACTATGGTGCCCAGGCAAGCTGCCACGAACTCAGCAATCCTCCTGTCTCTGCCTCCCGAGTGCTGCAATTACAGGCGTGAGCCACCACATCCGGCATTGTGGTATGCGGTGTTGATTGTTGGTGGGCGTGAGTCTCCACGCCCAGCATTATATGTGGTTATCGGGGATCGAACTCAGGTCCTTGTGCTTGCAAGGCAGGCGCCGGAACCACTGAACTAACCCTCCGGCCCGATCTGCTAATTCTTTCTGGTAATATTTTAATAATAACAGAAACACTTACAATCAAATATATATTTTAACCCAATGTAAACTCAATGACATTATCCTTTAAAAATTTTGGTTTGATGTTTAGCTTTTAAGCTCACTTTATAAATCCTATTATTTAAGGAATAAAAAATATTAAAACTATTTTTGTGAATATAAAATTAATCACTGTTACATTTAAATTTGTATACAGTTTAGGGAAAATGCTTTTACTACTTCATTATATTTTCAAACTTAATTAAATTCTCTTAGACACTGTAAATTAAATATTTAGGTTTAGTGTAGTTGGAGTTTCTGTTTAAAGTATAATATAGAAAACTTGCAAATCTAATACAATAATTCTTGTAAGCTATCATCTCTTCAAACTAAAGTGTAAATACCTGAAGAATTTCAGGAATCTTAAAATTACTTGAAATCTTAACTCTTGATACTATTTGAAATCTGTTACTATTATTCATAAAAAGCTACACATTGATTTAAAATTTTTTTAATTGATTTAACTGGTACATTTTTTTTAAAGGGTCTTGCTTTGTAGTTCAGGCTGGCCCGGAGCTCACTATATAGCCCAGGCAAGCTTGAACTGAGCAGTCCTCCTGCCTCTGCCTCCCAAGTGCTGGGATTACAGGCATGAGCCAACATGGCTGGCATTGTGGTATGTAGTAGTGATCGCTGGTGGGTATGAGTTACCATACCTGGTATTGTATGTAGTTACCAGGGATCAAACCAGGGACCTTGCACTTGCTAGGCAGGTGCTGGAACCATTGAGCTAAATCTCTGGCCTGGTACATTTTATATATACATTATGAGTACATTCAACACTGAAAATTTGTACCAGTACACTACATATCTTTATTCTCTTTTTACCCTTTCTCCTCCCCTCTCTGCAGCCCCCCCACCTCCTATATACATAAGCTTTGTTTCCTTTTTTTTTTTTACTATCAATTTTTTAAATTTCCCTTCTTTACTTGTCCCTACTGTTTCTTTCCCTTTTCCTTTTGAACATTTTGTTCCTGTTGCAGAATATCTATCATACATTTTGGAACCCATTTGCACATATTGTTTTATAGTTTTATTTATTTAAACCATCAACAAAGAACAAAAACTGCATATATTTTGAAAACAAAAAATCCAGTTGTCTCAATGCTTCTTTAAATAAACACTATATTATTCAATAGGGCACCCAGGAAATAACACAGCATGTGCAAACTTTGATTTTCATTCAGCTTGAGTTCTGTGACTCTTCTGAGATGAAGAATTGTATCACAGCAAGCTTCTGTTGTTTTAAGTACTAACATGGTGATATTTGTCATAGCAGCAACTTGAAGTTGATAGACCCAGCATCACCTGAGTTACCAGGTCAGGTGAAGCCTCCACTTCTTCAGTCTCCCCCATCAGCTATTGCTGAGCAGTAGGTGTACTCTGACTTTCCCTTGGCATCCTGTTCTAAGCTCCTAGAGAACAGAAACTGAGTCTTCTTGCTCAGCAGTGTGTTCAGAACCATGGACAGAACCCAACGCATACTGATGAACCAGTCTCAGCTAAATCTTTCTCATGCCGCTCCACAGCATTTGACCTTGTTGGGGTGTTATTATTTTTAAATTGATTTTATTGGTACATTCTATATGCACATCATGATCACACTCAACACTGAGAATTTGTACTAGTACATGACCCAACTTAATTCTTTTTCCCATTCCCTTGCCCACCACACAATTCTCCCTCCATACATAAATTTTGCTTCCTCTTTTTTTACTGTCAAATATTCTTTCTCTTCTTTACTTTCCCCTATATCCATTTTCCCTTTGATTATTTTCTATTTCATAATATCTATCATAATTTTAGAACTCATTTACATCTTCAGTATCTCATACCAGACAGAAGATATGATATTTACACAATTGTGATGTATTTATTTCACTTGTGAGTATGTCTTCAAAGTACATCCACTTGAGTATAAGTGACCCAAATTTATCATTCATTATGGCAGAGTAATATTCTATTTATTAGAAAAGAACAAAAAAATATTTATCCAGTCTCCAGTTGATGGGCATTTGGGTTGTTTCAAAGATTTGGCTACCACAAACTGAGCTGCTATAAACATGGGTAAACATATGTCACTGTGATATAAATCTTTTAATTCTTTTGTGTATATACCTAGTATGGAGTAGCAGGGTTAAATGGAACCTCTAATCCTAGTTTTTTGAGGAATTTCCATACTGATCTCCACAGTGGTCTCACCAGTGTACATTCCCACCAACAGTAGAGAAGGGTTTCTTTCTCCCTGAAGCCTTTCCAGCATTTGTTGTTAGTTGATTTCGCAATAGCATCCACTCTTTGTGGAATGAGATGGAATCTCAGTGCTGTTTTTATCTGCATCTCTTGAACGACCAGCAAAGTTAAGCATTTCTTCATGTACTTCTTGGTTGTTTTTACTTCTTCCGAAAACTCTTCATTTCAGATGCCCATTTTTTAAATGGTTCTTTAAATTTGGGGGCTGTTTTTTTAAGCTCTTTATATATTCTAAACAGTAACCCTTTGTTAGAGAAACAGCTGGTAAAAATTTTTCCCCATATTTTTGGTTGTCTTTTCGCTCTTCTGGTGGTCTCTCTTGATGTACCAAAGCTTTTTAGTAAGATCCCAGTTACTGATTCCTTCTGCTAGTTCTTGTGCTGTAGAGGTTTTGTTCACAAAGTCTTTCCCTAGCCCAAGATTTCCAAGAGTTCTATCTAACCTGTTTTGCAGCAAGTTTGATGTTTCTATTTTAATGTTTAGGTCTCTAATCCACTTTGGTTTTAGTTTAATGCATGGTGAGAGACATGGATCTAGCTTCAGTCTTTAGCAGGTTGAACCCCAGTTTTTGCAGCATCATTTGTTAAAGAGTCTATCTTTCTTCCAGTGAGGATATTTGGTTCCTTTGTCAAAGATGACATGGTTTAGTATATCTGGAGTTGTTTCTGGATCTTCTAATCTATTGCACTGATCCTCAGGTCTGTTACTTTGCCAGTACCATGCAGTTTTTGTCAGGTGGCTTTGTAGTATAGTTTCAAATTGGGGATCATGATTCTCCTTGCCATGTCCTTGCTGACTAAAATTGCTTTTGCTATTCTAGGTCTATCATGGTTTCAGATGAATTTCTAGATTATTTTTTTCTAGATCTGTGAAATATGCCATAGGAATTTCAATTGGGATTGCACTGAATCTATATAGGAGCTGAGGGAGTATAGACATTTTGATGGTATGGATTTTTCCTACCCATGAACACGGGATTGTCTTTCCATTTTCTTATATCTCCTTCAGTCTCCTTTTGCAGAGTACTTCAGTTTTCAGAGTAGAGGTATTTTATCCCCTTTGTTAGATTAATTTCTAGATATTTCACTTTATTAGATGCTATTGTGAAAGGAATTGACCCCTCAATTTCTCTTTCAGTGGGTCTACTGTTTCTGGTATACAAAGGCTATTGATTTTTGAGCACTGATCTTGCATCCAGCAATGCTACTAAATTTGCCCATTAAATCTAGCAGTCTTTTGGTTGAATTTTTGGATCTTCTATATAGAGTAACATGGCATCTGCAAATAATGCTAGTTTAACTTCTTCCTTACCTATCTTTATTTCTTTTATTTCTTTTTCTTGTCTATTTCCTGTGGCTAATGGTTCCAGAACTATGTTGAACAAGAGTGCTGAAAGTGGACATCCCTGTCTTGTTGCCGATCTTAGTGTGAAAGGTTTCAGTTTTGACTATTCAGTATGATCTTGACTATTGGTTTCTCATAAATAGCTTTCATTAGGTTGAGGTAAAGTCCATCTATTCCTATTTTCTATAGGGTGTTGATCATGAATCAGTGTTGGATTTTGTCAATTGGTTTTTCTGTATCTATTGAGATGACCAAATGATTTTTGTCCTTGAGTCTGTTAATATAGTATATTATGTTTATTGATTTAGGTAGTTGAACCACCCTTGCATCCCTGGGATGAATCCCAATTGGTGAGGATGTACAATCTTCCTGATGATTCTCTATATTCCATTTGTCAATATCTTTTCAAGGATTTTTGCAACATTGTTCATTAGGGAGATTGGCCTGTCATTCTATTTTTTGGTTGGCTCTTTCTTTCCTTTTGGAATCAATGTAATGGTTGTTCCAGGAATCAACAAATTCAAGAGTTGGTTCTTTGAAAGGATAAACAAAACTGGCAGACCCTTAGCCAACCTTATCAAACAAAGGAAGGAAAAAGGCTCAAATCTATGCTATTAGGAATGAAAAGGGGAAATCACCACAGATCCAGCACAAGTCCAGAGGAGAATAAACACCTATTTTGAAAATTTGTACTCCAATAAAATGTAAAAAGTAGCAGAAATGGAGAGATTTCTAGACACATATGAACTTCCAAAGTTGAACAAAGTTGTAAAAATGTGAAACACCCCAATATCTATCTGTGAAATTGAAATTGAAATTATAATAAAAAACCTACCAACAAGGAAAAGCCCTGGTCCTGATGGCTTTACTGCTGAATTTTACAAAACTTTTAAAACAAGAGTTAACACCATTACTTCTCACTTTTCAATGAAATCGAAAGGGAAGCAGTACTCCCAAATTCACTGTTGGAGTGTTAATTTAACTTTCTCAAATATTTGAGTAGCTATCACATGCACAGATTTTAATTATTTAGGATATGCAAATTGCAAGAAAACAACCTCTGTTTCCAAGTCATTTGTACATCTAGAAAGTAACAGGTTGTGAGCTCAGGAGCTCATTAGGCAAATTAGTAGACTAAACCAGAAAACTTCTAATCAAAGGTAACTATGCCAAAGAGAAGAAAAGGCACTGACAATGGAAAGACAAAACTACAAAATAGAAGTTCATGCTCCTCATAGGAAGTGAATACAACTTAACCTCTAAGTTAACCTTGCTACTCATCTTGGATGAGCTGTTATATAATAGTATTTCTGTCACCCCTTGCTTGGGTGGCTATTCTACCCACCCAAGGATATTCCATTGCATTTTTATTTCTGTCCTCATGAGTTAAAATTTTGTAACTTTCCTAGTAATGATCTCTGATCTGAAATTATATTCAAGTAAATTTCCTTGGTTTCACTACTTTCTCATTTCCTTCGCCACCATAAAATCCTTTAGTTCCAGCTTATGTCTAGTTATTTTTCTCTTGATTTAATATTGGTTCAGTAGTCAGTCCATTCATGGGTCTACGAATGTGCCTTTTTCTAATCTACCCTGATCAGCTGTTGTTGGAAGAAAAGTCTAGTTCCAACAAGTCATGGAAATTTCCAACCTGCAAGGGTTAGGTATTCCCTTCATGGGTCAGGGCCCTGTATTCATTTTAGCAACATTAGGGTGCCATGCTTAGTACTTAGCATAACATCAAAGAGAGCAATTCTGCTCTGTTTTCTCGGACCTCTCAGTAAATTATCCTATGTGTTCCTGAATGGCTTTCCTGAACTGTCACTTCTTTGAATAATTTTCCATCCCAGTTTTCTATCTGCAATTCTGCTGCTAGTAATAAAACAAAGATGAGCAAAACCAACATGACACTGGGAGGAATGGCAGCTCCATGTTTGTAAGACTACTTGCCTTCTACTAGCGCATCCATGAACTATGATGAAAATAACACTCGGGACCTCTGCACATAATCACAATCTACAGTGATACCTTTATCATCTCTTTTCCTGTCTGTAATATCTGCCTTCCAACCGCATCCTGCTCCTTTCTGTTTTCTATGAAAGCCTGAGTCCTCACCCAGAAATATTCCCTCTTCATCTCACTCTTCTTCTTATACCTGCTGTAGCACAAGCTGATGCTCTTGCTGTCCCCTTCAAACTGCCTGTTCCTCTTAGTTACCAAGCCTCCTCTCCTTTCCTGCATATGAATTCTACCGCTCTATGGAAAACAAACACAAGTAAATGATACAGTTATGTGTTGTGGCTGTCAGGGGAGGTTTCTTATGCCAGAATGTCCAAGGTGTCTTGTAACTTCTTTAGTTCTCCTGTCTCTTTCATTGTAACGGGTCAGATTGAGCCAGTGGCTATGGCCGAATGCAACATAAGTTTACTGGACTCCAGCGTACAAGTGTCTGAGTCAGAAGCATTGAGACGTGACCCTCAGTGGCCAGACACAGGAGCCCTTCCTAACTGCTTTCCTAGAAGGGACCTGCAACAATTTTTTTTTTTTTTTTTTTTTTTTTTTTGCTTTTTGAGACAGGGTCTCACTTTGTAGTTCAGGCTGGCCCTGAGCTCACTCTGGTGCCCAGGCAAGCCACCGCGAACTCAGCAATCCTCCTATCTCTGCCTCCCGAGTGCTGGGATTATAGGCGTGAGCCACCACGTCCGGCATTGTGGTATGCGGTGTTGATTGTTGGTGGGCGTGTCTCCACGCCCAGCATTATATGTGGTCACCAGGGATCGAATTCAGGACCTTGCGCTTGCGAGGCAGGTGCCGGAACCACTGAGCTAACACTCCGGCCCCCACCTGAGCAATTTTATGACTTTGCAAGACCATATCTCAAAATTTGAAAGAAAAGTGTGGGAAGATGCTGGGATTTAGCTTAATAAGAAGATCCTGGATTTCATCATCATTACTACCAAAAACAAGGCAAGGCTTCATTGTCAAGTTCATCCTATGACCCACAATGAATATGCCAATTCTCACTGAGAAACTGACAGTCTCTCCAGAAGAAAATGAAAGGGTAGTGACATTTTTTTTTTAAGATAGGCTCTCTCTTTATAATTCAGACTGGTCCTGAGCTCACTATGTAGCCCAGGCAAACCTCACACTCAGAAATCTTCCTCCCTCTGCCTTCTGAGTGCTGGGATTACAGGTGTGAGCTACCACACCCGACATTGTGGTGTGTGGAACTGATTGCTGGTGGGCGTGAGTCACCACACCCAGTACTGTTGTATGTGGTTACCCAGGATTGAACTCATTACTTTGTGCTCGCTAGGCAGGCACCAGAACTACTGAGCTAAATCTCTGGCCCAGGATAGTGACTTTTAAGGTACTTTTCCCTCTTAAATTTCTGAGAAGTCGAAAATACTATGTACATCCTTCCTGTTGGTCACAACTGAGTAATACTGAATCTGACTCACTATTTTGTTTAGCTGTTGGTGGACTTTAAGGACTGTCCTCTGTTCTCTCTATTCCCCTGTGCAAGCTGGTAATATGCCAGGACACTCCTTTCTTTGGCTCCAGTGAGGAGTTCAGGTGCCAAAACCCTCAGCCCCTTGAACAAACCTTGGGCTCCCCATTGTCAAGCCAGTCACTTTCCTACATACCCAGAAATCAGCTAAATATGCTCTTAAAGCTTCATGAAGTGTGGGAAGTGTTTTCACATTCTCCCAAGTGTGTGTGGGGCATTAGTGTGGGCACATGAACTACATTTGGTGGAGTTTTCTCTGGCTTCTGTTTTCTATGCGGCAAGCTCACTGAGAAACATAACCTTTTCTTCCAGAACGGTTTGAGTAAGCCTACTCCTCAGCTGAGGCTCTACAGCGAAGATGACAGCAGCACTGGGAGTGGATTGTGTGTGTGTTTGCCTTGTCTGCGATAATGATGGTCCATACTGAGCAGATTTTCAGTAAGTACCCATTACAATTATTGCATTTCTCTGTGCATTTCAATTATAGTTGTGTGTATGTAATTAGGTAGTTTGTGTTATATTTGGTGCTTAAGGAAAACCATTTACACATGCACACCACCATTCAATGTGTCTTTTTAGATAAATCCTAACACAACACCGGCTTCAGTGGTTCACATTATAAGCAAAGAGGCCACACTAAGGAAAATGAGGTGTGCCTGGAACTGTCTTATTAGCTCCTTGCTGAAGGTATCATCCATGAATCATATACAAATTTTATGCCTAGGTGAGAGTTTCCATGAATGTTTATCTTAGGTAATATACTTACTCAAGTGCATTCTGTGTTCTACTTCAAAGATACTCTATTTTTATCTACCCAATCCTTGATCTGTATTTATTGTTACCATGGAATTAAAATGTTAATACTCATTTTTATCTCTCTTTTCTGTAATCTGAAGTCTTTGCACAATGTAGGGCTCAGGAAATGACTTATTTACTGATTCTTTTTTTTAATTGAATTCTTTATTAGTACTATTTATATACATCTCAAAATCATGTATAACATTGGGGAATTTGTACCAGTATATGACACAAGTTAATTCTCATTTTTACTCATATCCCTACCCGCCCCCACCTCCTCACCCCCTTTATACATGCTCTTTTATTTTCTTTCTGTATTATATTTATTCCTTCCCCTCCTCACATTCACACACCAAGTTTCCTATAGAAGTTTCCCACTCTATAAAAGCTGTCATACTTTCTAGAGCTCATTTGCATCTACAGGTGTTCATACCAAAGAGAAGATCCGGAAATTGTCTATCTGTGATCTATTGATTTCACTTATTAGTATATCCTCCAGGTGTTTCCATTTACACCTAAATGGATCGATCTTGTCATTCTTTATGGCAGAGTAATACTCCATTTTATTTTAAAAAACACATCTTCTTTATCCACTCTCCAGGTGATGGACATTTGGGTTGTTTCCAAGATTGAGCTATCACGAACTGAGCTGCTCTGAACAAGGGTGTACATCTGTCTTTCCAATGTGATTTTTTAAATTCTTATTTACTGATTCTTTAAAACGATTTTGTACTGGATACAGTGTCATGTTTTGACACATGTATACAGTGCGAATGATCAAACAACAGTACCCAGTGCAATCAACACCTTATCCTTTGTTACCTCTTTGTGAGGAAAATACTCAAAATCCTAAATCCCAACTATTTAACATATCCAGGGCATTTCTGCTCACTGTGGACATGCTACCGGACAATGTGACAGCAGCATTTGCTCATCCTGCAAACCTATAACACTGTACATGTTGACCTACCTCTCCCCAACCTCTCCCAGCTCTCCCAACCACTGGTCACCCCTAGTGCATTCTTAACTTCTAAAAAACAATACTTTTAGTTACACCTGTGAGTGAAATCAGTTAACAAATATGTCTTTCTATTCTTAGCTTACTGCATTTAACCTTTGTTTTCCAAGTTCTAAGCTCACTATTCAAAAACTTTGACAGTTGTTATAAACCAGTTTGTGTCCTTAAAGCAAGAACATAAGACCATTTAATCTATATTTTTTTATTCTCTCTCCCTTACATGCAAAATAAAGGGGGGGGGGCACTGTGCACGCATGCTTGACTGTGAGATAAAGGCTGCTATAGGATCATCAGCAACACCCACTGGCCCCGAAACTTCAGAAGTCATAACCTTGATGTTATGGGAATTCCACATCCTCCAAAAAGAAAGTCAATTCAAAATTTCCTTGTGACTCCTCAGCATCTAAGTCAATCATTTATTTAGTAGTTTATAACCAAAAGACATATGTATGTGTATACACACATGTATATATGTATACATATACACACATATGTGTGTATGTTTTTATATATATATATATATATATATGTATGTATAAAATATGTATGCAGGTGTGAAAATTACCCTGGCTGACACTTTACAGGGATTGCAGAGAACTATACACTGACACCTCTGTGGAAGAAAACATTACCGCCTCTGGAATGAGGCAGTCAAGAGATATTTTCAGTTCCATCAAGCGTGAGGAGTAAGTCAAGTTCTATTGTTGGTTTGTGCCTGAGGGACTAATTCAAGTCTTATTATAGTAAAGATTTGGGTGTGACTTATAAAGCCAACCCGGAATCCATTGCTGCAGGTAGAAGTTCAGTAAAAAGTTCCCTGCCTATCTCCGTCTCTTCTCTTTTATTCAGGGCCTTAAAAAACCCTGGGATGTAGCAAACAAGTTTTAGTGACTTAAAGTATCACTTATTTTTTTTCACATAATAAGAAGCCCTGGTACAGGAAGTCTGTGGTGGCCCCATGTGACCTTAGTTACCACACTGCCTAGTTTTCTACTCCGCTACACCTGTATTTTGTCTCTGCTGTTGTCATTAGAGTTTTTATTTTATGGCTGCATGAGGCTGTATAATTAGAATAACCTACACTGTGGCCCTGAAGAGTATATTTTCCTGACCTTCTTAGCATAGTATATAAACAGTATGCTAATTAAAAATTAATCTGACGCTGATAAGGACAACTGTGTGAGAGCAATGGGGCTTTGCAGGGACTGGTCCCAGGAAGGAAGGAAGAGACCATATGAACAATAACACTTGCGCCTGTGTGTCTGTGATGGAGGAGACACACGTTATACTGGAAAGATGCAAAAATAGGTGCTTAGACTTACGGTGTTTGGACAAATATATAAAATCCTTTTACAAGCCAGTTGACTGAAATAGACTTTGACAAAAGGAAATAGAGAAAACAAGGGGGGAAAGAATATAGAAATAGACCAAGGCAGGAAGGAATAAAAAAAGGTGAAGAAAAAATATGTAAGTTGAATAAACTCTGACATAATAGAATAACAAGGAGTCCTCTCAAATTAGGAAGAGATAAGAATAATGATGAAGTTAATATCTGAGAAATGAACCTGTGAAAGAGTAGTCTATGACTTTGATTAAAACTTATAATATACAAATGCCCAGCAACAGAACCCAGAGTTAGAATTATGTTTAAAAAAGAAAACAACTCTGTTCCTATAAATATACTAAATTCTTTTGAATAAACCGAGTTTTTGAGAAAAACTCAGAAAAAGAAAGCTCAGGAAAAAAAGAATAAATCTAAAAAATAAATAATTGACCATGTCTCTAAGCTTCTGCCTGATAGGGAGCAAACGCCAGTTTTCTCAACGGTTCTGCCTTTCATTAAAAATTAGCAACAAGAATTATGAGATAGACCCAAAGCTCTCTCGACATCATGTACTCTGAATGCAAGTATTAATAAGATCAAAGTGTCTAGCTCATA
>PVIC010055389.1:0-11240 GCA_004025085.1 Thryonomys swinderianus
TTTTTTTCTTTTTGTAAAAGGAAGAGAATGGATATTTAGGAATAGATGTGGGGCAAAAAGAAAGAAAGAAAAGAACAATCCATGCATTTGAGCACTAAACAAACTGTTCCATTTCTCTTTAGTACCGAAGTGGAAGAGGTGATTGTCCCTTGCTCCTTCAGATGGAATTTGTTCACAGTGCCCATCGATACTTCCAGACAGACACAGACACAGCTCCAAAGTTCACTCTGTGCCTATTGGACAGGGACACTAAACTCCAAGATGGAGTATTGCTGCCAGTATGAGGCCCTGAATTTAATTGGAATTAAATCTAAGAGGGAATGAGCAAAATTAAACATGAACATTCTTTAAATATCGTTGTATTTATCTACATGGAAATATTTTTTCTCACATTTTCACCATTGTCTTATTTTTATATACATACTTTGTACACAATGATTGATTGTAGCTTATGAAATGGCATTCAGTTAACTGCAAGGAATAAGATTTCTTGAAGGAAATGATGAGAATGTTTTCTCTATTGGGAAAGTATCTTCATATCCTTTAAGAAATTGTAATACCCATAACTAACACCTAAGACTCTTAGAATAAAAATATTTCACATTAATTCAAAGAGATGAGCAATGCATGCTTTTTAAATCAGAGAACCACAGCAGAAAATTTGTAGGCGTTTTGAAATGCTACTTTCTCAGGGCTTCTGAAATCTTCCAAGTGTGAAAGAAAACTACAATTCAAATTATTCAAATTATATACCTGAAACTATCCTTAATTAAAATAATTGTCAGTTAATCTCAAGGGTGGCCACTGTACATGTTATTTTCAAATCCAGGAATCATTTAATCAAATTTGTATACTTAATTCTGATATTTTGAGTTATGTGATAGCAATCATATTGCAAATAACTTTTCTTTCTTTATAAAACAGTTTAAAATAACTTACATGGTCAAATAATCAAAGACAATAAGATTTTAAGTATATAAATGTTGTTTATCCAACTACGAAAATGAAGTTTTCATGATCACTGAACACCTTTCATATTTATTAATTTTCATAGATATTAAAAATGTACAGATACTCTAGCTATCATTTCCTATGATTAGAGGAACAAATATACAAGCCAGAAACATTCTCAAACTCCCTGAGTATATGTTGTCATATTAAACTTGCTTTGAATGTCACTCTGTTGCGACAGGATGCATCAGGATACGTGCCATTACTACACAGAGTTCAGAGATCAGATATGTGGACCCATCACCCTGGAGCAATGCTGTACTATTTCTCTCATTTGTGTAAGTAGAAAAAGGCCTTTGACAACCACATGCTGAATGGAGATCTGAGGAAATCCACAAAACACTACAGCACACTGTCCCAGCCTTTCTGTTGGGTACATTCCAGTCTTACTCCCACTTTGTTGGAATTTCCTTAATAGCTATTTTCCTAATAGCAAAATGATATTGGTATTAAGTAAGGGAGGAAAATATTTTCATTAACTTTGTTTTTATCTATAATTTTTATTTTATTGTTATATATATGCACTATATATAATATATATACTATATATAATATATACTTATATAACGATCACATTCAACATTGAGTTTGTACTAGTACATGACATATTTTGATTCTCATTTTTCCCATTCCCCTGCACTCCCTACAACTCCCCACCCCATTATATAAGTTTTTATTTCCCTTTTTGAGCTATTGATTTCTTTCTCTTTTAAACTTACACCTACCCCCATTTCACTTTCCTTTTGAACATTTTCTTCCTAGTTCACAATATCTATCATATATTTTGGAACTTATTTACACCTTCAGTTTCTCATACTAGAGAAATTATGTTATTTATACATCTATGTCCTATTTATTTCACTTATGAGTATGTCCTCAAGGTACATCCATTTGAGTTATAATGTTCAAATTTATCATTCTTTATGGGGGAGTAGCATTCCATTTTATTAAAAACAAAACAAAACAAACATTTTAGTTATCTGGTCTGCTGTTGATGGGCATTATAGCTGTTTCCAAGGTTTAGCTATCACAAACTGAGCTTCTATAAACATGGGTGCACATACGTCTCTGTGATATAAAACTTTTAATTCTTTTGTATATGTACCTAGCAGGGAATAGCAGGCTCATATGGAATCTTGAGTCCTAGTTTTTGAAGGAATCTCCAGACTGAACTCTACAGTGGTTGCATCAGTCTACATTCCTACCAACAGTGGAGAAGGGTCCTGTCTCCCCACAGGGAGGGTATTTTTATTTATCTTAACCTCATAGTCATTTCCCGTCCGTCTTGGCTGTAGATATTTATATTTAGAAACAATTTATTGTCGATTGTTCTTATTTGTCCACTTTTCCTCCAAAATCTAAAATGATACATTCATTGTATGCACCCTTTGCTAGACTAGTAAATGTGGGTAAGTTCTTTGATTCCTGTAGTTCTGTGACTGTTTTCTCACCTATAAAGTTGAGAAAATAATGGTGATTATAATGAAAACTTACCACTTTGATAGTGCTTACCCTGAACTGTTTCTCATGCTAGTAAATTTCCAGGTGATCATTTGTTTATTCTTCATAGTAATAATTTTATGAGAGATACAGAAGAATAAGCAGAGAAAGTTGTGCTGAGTTACACAAGATTGCAAAGTTACAATTCAAATCTAAATTATCAGGCTCAAAGTTTATACTTAGCCAACATTCCACTGACTTTCCAGGGCTTTTATTAACTTCTATGGAATAATATAAATCATGCTTAAGTGAGGTCCTGGCTTATGGTAAAATCTTAATAACCACTAGTTACTATTGTCATCATTATTAGATATTTCTTACATAGAGGGAATATTAAAAGAATGATCAGAATGTACAGTGAATATTGAAGGCAAATAAGAGTGCTCTGAGGGAGAGTTATGACAGTTTGTCATTTTCTGTGATATATTTTTAATCTAAACATTCACCATAATATTTGATCACACCTCATATGATACCTGTTTGTCTTCTTTTCTGAAGCACATTTATGAAATATATTTCTGGATTCTCAAATTCCATCATACACATCTTTTTTTTCTTCCCAGTTTAGTTAAGGTATTTTTACATAATGTTTGTTTTATGAGTATTTAATTTTAGGGAACTGTTCTATATTTCATTAATATTTTTATTTTCATTAATTCTTTTCCTTTTCTAATTACTAATTCATACCTACTTTGAAGCCTAGTTTAATATTACATACTTTTATTTTTTGATTTTAGTTTTGCATATTCCAACTAAATTCTCTAGTATTCTTCACTTTCCTTCCTAAATATCTCAGATTTTTAAACATCAATTGTTTGCTATGGTGGTGGGTGGTATTTCTGCAATTCAATCATTAATTTTTAAACTCAAAACTTCTGCTCTTATTGTTTTGTGTTATTGATGTTTCTATTTTTTTATAATATGGTTTCCTTATGTCTGAGAATATTGGTGATTATATAACAATATTTCTTCACCAATAATTAATATCCTGACTCAATTCATTTTAAGTATAAATTGTTGTGATATGTTTTCTAAATTAGAAGTTGATATACATTCTGATGTGACAATGAACTGTATTCACTTCTTTTGGCTTATGTAGAATATCCACAGTAAACAATGGGGGCTATTTTAACTCTAAGTTACGGGATAGAGATTTTGTAGTCCATGAGTGAGAAAATGAGATGCACAGTTAGGGCAATCCTGGCAGAAAGATTGCTGTAGCTGATGTAGACATCTTATAAAATCTCAACACTTTATATAAAACACCTATGAGAAATTAGTCTTTATGGCTTTGGGGACAAGAGGAAAATAAACACTTCATACTAAAAGGAATGTGCATTTTTGGAGAGAAAATGGTTATGAAAACTTATATGGGCCCACAAATTGACTCATGATTAAAACTTATAGACACTTATAGACACATTAAAGCTTTCATTTTAAACTGTGAGCTATATTTAACATTTATTTGTAACTTCCACTCAGGGGATCCTTTTAATTCAAGTTCAAAGCAGTGTATCTCTCTATTTCTGTTGCAATGGAAATTCGTCATAAGCATATACTAGTGCACAGTGCATTTAATCTTAAGGAGTTTAATTGACAATTTAAAACAAAATGATATTTGCTCATAATGCATGTTGATAAAAGTTTAAAAACACATATGAGAGTGTGAAGTAAAATATTTTTTCAAAGGCATCTGCTGTGATCAAGATTTTGACTTACGGGCCGGAGGGTTAGCTCAATGGTTCTGGCACCTGCCTTGCAAGCGCAAGGACCTGAGTTCAATCCCCAGTAACCACATATAACGCTGGGCGTGGTGGCTCACGCCTGTAATCCCAGCACTCGGGAGGCAGAGACAGGAGGATTGCTGAGTTCGCGGCGGCTTGCCTGGGCACCATAGTGAGCTCAGGGCCAGCCTGAACTACAAAGCGAGACCCTGTCTCCAAAAAGCCAAAAAAAAAAAAAAAAACAAAAAAAAAAACAAAAAAAAAGATTTTGACTTACTAAAAAAGGGACCCTGATTCCACGAGACATTGAACATTCCACTTTATAAATCCGAGCTTATGTAAATAATTTGTAGCAGAAATGTTGGCAAATATCCTCTACTTACAAAAAATAGTAAAGTCTCAAATTTGATGGATTTTTGTTCCACAGAAACAAAGTCAAACTTACATATCAGAGTAGTTTGCCTAAAGCACTAACTCCTAGTCCACAGCTATCATCTTGCTTCTCAGAGGTGAATTTCCTTCCAATACAGTAGTTCCTGCTGTTGATGAGAAAATCACATTCAAAAGATAACTCATATTATCTAAAAATTTAAGAAAAACCTGGACCACCATCTAAGAAATCATTTTATCTTCATTCCATCTCTCTACTTAGACTCGTATTGTCTCCAGGACATTTTGCACTCTATTACTCACAGTCTGTCTTGTTCTTCCTGGCACTCGTCATGCTGTGACTCATCCAAACCCTCCTACAAAAGATCCTGTTTCATGAGATTTGACTGAGCAAGGAGACAACTTTCAACCCTAGACAATCTCTCAATTATCAACTTCTTTAGTGTCAAAGAGTAGAGCAAGTGCCTTAATGCACCAAAAAGGCTTAATTCAATTCATTCCCTCCCTACTCTTTCCTCCATCTGTATCCTAAACATCAAAATTTCCTGTTCTTCAGGTCTTGAACTCTGTCTCTGCAGACTCACAGGTTTTTCACAATAAGCTGAAAGTTCTATAATTTGTTTCCTTGATTTGAGAGGCTTTCTCTCTGAGTCAGGATTTAGCCTCTATATTCAAATGAAAGAATTTTCCTAAAAATTCTCTCCTTATATATCTATATTTTTCTGTATCTATCTATCTATCTATCTATCTATCTATCTATCATCTATCTATCTATCTATCTAACTGTCTGTCTGTCTGTCTATCATCTATCATCTATCTATATCATCTATCATCTATCTAACCACTTACTTATATACCTATCTTAAATAAGAAAACAAAATACTTCTTTATTTCTAGAGAACCCTTGGTGGAACATACAATTTAAATTATTTTTATTTAAAGGAAATGTTATAAAACATCATGTGATAATCTGAGAATTGACACAAACTACATATATGCGTGAGAAAAAATGAGAGGCGGCCTTGAAAACCCTTCAACTGTCTCCCTTTAGGGAGCCCCACCACATGTCTCTTGACGCTGATGCTACCTGACA
This sequence comes from Thryonomys swinderianus, assembly GCA_004025085.1. Taxonomy (NCBI): domain Eukaryota; kingdom Metazoa; phylum Chordata; class Mammalia; order Rodentia; family Thryonomyidae; genus Thryonomys; species Thryonomys swinderianus. Next base: position 5,719 of record PVIC010055389.1, read on the forward strand.
ATGCCAGCACCCTGGACCTGCCAGCACCCTGTATTCTCAGGCAGAATAAACCAACTGATATCAGATGATGTCTAAAACTCGTCTTTGACATGACTCAAGCCAAAGGAAGCAGTTTCTCTCATGTAAGCTCACAAATTAGGACTATTTGAAATCCCTGAACCTGTGAATTCCTTCTAAGTAAAAACATATTGACAGAGAATATAAAAAAAGACTCCACATTAAAATCAAAATTGCTTCCTATATGTTTTTCCCTCAATGTTATTATTTTATCCCTGTTTTACCTCACTGGAAACGGATAGCATCTGCGTGATTTAAATTTGAGTTCTTTTGGCAGTATAAATATACAAAAATACAGGAATCTTTTCCTCATTCATATCATATTAAGAACACTTTCAAGTTGTTTTGTACAGGAAGACCCAAGGGATAAGTTAGCTAGCATTTTAAGTTCTAATATGTTACCCATTTTATTTTATCATTTAAAAATAATTAGTAGTTTTATAGCCAGGGATTTAGCTCAGTGGTTCCGGCAGAGAGGTATGTGTTCTGTATGTGAATCAAATGTAAGCATCTTTTTCATCAGTTCTGGTGATAATATGTCCTTTAATAAATATATATGTATATTTTAAAAAATATACGTTTTTACATGGAAGAAAAATTTCAATTCTGAGGCTCTCCACTGTAGCAGAAGGAATATGAGATTAGAATTTAAAACCTAACACTCACTGTATCATTTTTTAAATGTCCCTCATAGATTACTTTAAATGAGTATATTTAAATTGATGGTTATTAGTTTTCTTGCTGTAGAGACATTAGTATTGATTATGTAAAGTATTTCAAGTAAAAAAAGAAAATAAATACAAAATAGTTACGATCCTAAATTAATGGAGTTTTTATTTACTTTAACCAGTAATAAATAAATTATACTGTATAGAAATGAAATGATTCATACCTAATATTGGTTTTTATGAAGCTTATCTTTTTTAAATTGACTTTATTGGTACATTTTATACATACATTATGATCAATGCAACATTGAAAATTTGGACCTGTACATGACACGTGCTGTTTCTCATTTTTCCTGTTTCCCCTCCACTCCCTACAACATACATGCCCTATATATAAAAGCTATTTTTCCTTTCTGTTTAACTATCAATTATTTTCTTTCCATTATTTACTTTTCCCTACCTACCCTCTCTCTTTTTCTTCTTTTTCAGAATGCTTTAGTTTTGAGAGTAGAGGTCTTTCACCTCCTTTGTTAGACTGATTTTTAGATATTTCTTTTTTTTTTTTTTTGGAAGCTAATGTGAAAGGAACTGATTCCCTGATTTCTCTTTCAGTGAGTCCGTTGCTCATGTATACAAAGTCTATTGATTTTTGAGAGTTGATTTTGTATGCAGCTATGCTACAAAATTTGCAATTAACTCTAGCAGTCTATGGCTGAGTTTTTAGGATCTTCTATATGGAGTATCATATCATAAGAAAATAATGACAGTTTAACTTCTTCATTTATATCTTCATTCATTTTATCTCTTGCACTATGTAATTGCAGTGGCTAATGTTTCCAGCACTGTACTAAAAAAGTGTAGTGATGGTTAACATCACTATCTTATTCCTGATCTTAATGTGAAAGGTTTCAGTTTTTTTAAATTGAGTTTGTTATTGGTACATTTTTATATACAGCTCTCAATACTCTCAACATTGGGAAGTTTATACCAGTATATGACATAAGTTAATTCTCATTTTTACCCATATCCCTGCCTACCCACAATCCCCCCTTATATATATGCTGTTCCTTTTTCTTCCCAAATGACATTTATTCTTTCCCCTCATTACATTCCCCCACCACATTCCTTTTTAATATTTCCTATTTTACGAAATACATCATACATTTAGGGCTGGAGATTTAGCTCAGTTGTTCCGGCGCCTGCCTCGCAAGCGCAAAATCCTGAGTTCGATCCCCAGTAACCACATACAGTGCTGGGTGTGATGACTATGACCACCAGCCATCAATACCACATACCACAGTGCTGGGCGTGGTGGCTCACACCTGTAATCCCAGCACTCTGGAAGCAGAGACAGGAGGATTGAGGGTTGCCTGGGCTACATAGTGAGCTCAGGGCCAGCCTGAACTGCAAAGTGAGACTCTGTCTCAAAAAAAAAAGTGTGTGTGTATGTGTGTGTGTGTGTCTCACATACATTCTAGAACCCATTTTTTAACCATTGCATACAATGCTAGCTGTTGGTTTCTCATAAGTAGCTTTTATCAATTTGAGATAAAAAGCATCTATTTCAATTTTTGGTAGGGTTTTAAAGATGAATAGATGTTAGATTTTGTCAAACACTTTTTCTGCATCTATTGACATGACCATTTGGTTTTGTCCTTGAATCTGTTAATGTACTATATTACATTTATTGATTTATGTATGCTGAACCAGCCTTCTTTGGATGAAACCAAACCCATCAGGATGTATGATCTTCTTCATGAACCTCTGTTTTCTGTTTGCCATTATCTTATTGAGAATTTTTGCATCAATGTTCATTAGGGAGGTTGGACCATAGTTTTCTTTTTTGGTTGGGTCTTTCTCTGCTTTTAGAAATAAAGTAACATTTGCTTCCAGGAATAAATTAAGGAGTATTGCTTCCCTTTCATATTTCATTAAGGAGTTTAAGAAGCAGTGACATTAGCTCTTCTCTGAAAGTAATGTAGAATTCAGCAAAAAGCCATAAGGACTCAGACCTTTCCTTGTCAGTAGTTTTTAAATTACATTTTCAATTTTATATATTGATTTTGGTGTGTTTAGCATTCTTATATTTTCTCTGTTCAACTGTGGAAGTTCTTATGTGTCTAGGAATCTGTCCATTTCTTCTGTGTATTCCATCTTATTAAAGTACAAGCTCTCAAAGTAGGTGTTTGTTTTTTTCTGTATTTCTCCTCTATTTCCCCCATTTTATTTCTAATGGCATGGATTTGATCCTTTTCTTTCTTTTTTTTGATAAGGTTGGCTAAGGGTTTGTGAATTTTATTTGTTCTTTCAGAAAAGCAACTCTTCAAGTACTTGATTTTTTTTGTATCATTCTCTTAGTTTCCATTGCACTAATTTCTTCTCTAGTCCTTATAATTTTCTTCCTTGTATGAGCTTGAGTTTATAGTGCTCCTCTTTTTTCAGTAGTTTGACATTCAGCACTAGGGTGTTTATTTGAGCTGGTTCTGTTTTCTTGTATGGGCATCCACTGCTCAGTGCTCATAAAGTTCTTCACATTGTAATGGCATTATATTTTAATTGCAGAAACTTTAATTTATTCATTAATTTCTTCTGTGATCTATTGTTTGTTCAGGAGCATGTTGTTCAGTTTTCATGTGTGTGTGAGGTTCTTTAAATTTCTTTTGCTATTGATCCAGTTTCAAGAGACTGTTGTCTGACAGTACACAGAGGAGAACTTCAGTCCTTTTCCATGTACTTAAGCATCCTCTATGAACTAGCAATAGTCTGTTTTGGAGAATGACCAATGAGCAGCTAAGAAGAATGTATATTCTGACTTTGTAGGGCAAAATACTATGTAAATATCTATTAAGTCCATTTATTGAGAAGTATAGTTCAGTTCAAATATTTCACTATTGATTTTTTTTTTTTGCCCAGTTGATCTATTTGTGACAGTGGAGCATTGAGATCCACCACTACTATTGTATTAGTGCTTATCTGGCTTTTTATGTCCATTAATATTTTTATATAGCTCAGTGCACTAGAATTTGGTGAATAAATATTTATGAATGTCATCTTCCTCTAAGTTTTTTTCCCTAAAGTGGATATAGTGTATTTCTTTATCTCTTTTAAGTAGTTTTGGTATGCATCCTACTTTGTCTGCAAATAAGATAATCAGTACTTTTTTGTGGTTTCCTTTTGCATGGGGAATTGCTTCCAACTTTTACTTTCCATCTATGAATTTCTTTCTGAATTAGGTGTGCTGTATACAGTATATTGTTAGATCTTGCTTCTTAATCCATTTTGCCAGTCTGTTTCTTTTAATTGATGTACTGAGGCCTTTATATTAATGATTATAACTGATATATACTGATTTAGCCCTGTCATGATGTTTTCCTGTTCTTTCCTATTTTCTTCTCTGCTTTCCCCCTTTCCATTCAGTTTCTTACCTTGCCCAATAACTTCACTCTGTTGGGTCTCATGAGATTGTAATACTCATTGTCTTTTTCTATGATATTGTTTAGATATTCAGTCTTTCATTCATTCTATTTAGCTTTCATTGAACTATTTTAACTTTGATTGAAGTTTTTCATCCCCTGACAATCTGAAGCTGTTTAACAGATTTCATTACTTTTAGAATCTGATATTATATCCTGTTACTGATCAGTGTTCTTAACCATATCTTTCACCTTGGACATTATCTCTCTGTTGTTTTCTGAAAAATTATTTGTGATGCCCATTTTACCATATCCTCTTTTGATGTCAGCTCAGAGAGTCTGGTGTTTGAACTTCAGTTTGTTCTTTTCCCATTTTCCCTAGTGACATAGAAGCACTGTGGAGAAGTTGTGCCAGTCTCACACCAGAGGCTTGCCTATGCAGGAACAGCCTTTACTCAGCACAGACTGAGAAGCAGATGGAGTTTCTGCAGGCTTCTCTTGCGGTGTTGCTCATACAAGATCTCAGGGCCCAACCACTGAGGAGAAGACAGGCCAGAGGCCTACTCTCATTGCAGCAGCCTGGTAGATGGAGTTTCTAAGAGTTCTTCTCTTGTGCTGGTCATGACAGAGCGCAGGGTTGAACCTTGAAGCTTATCCTACACAGTTTTTCAGAAATAAGATTCACTATACCTATGAGCAATATAATATTTTAGGTGATATATACAACATGAATAGTAGTATTTGTGAACATTGTAATGTTTTGCATAGCTGAGACCCTCAAAGAAGCTTAATATAGTATATTCCATTTGCTCTTATAGTATGTAAGAAGAGATGTAATACAAGGAAGGAACTGTCTAAATCAGTATAAGATATACTTGAAAAAGGGATTCATAGAATGTTTTCAATAGGTTATAAGTAATTATAACAGAGAGGTAAACACAAAAGTAGAATCTATTCACAGAACTTTTAAAAATGATATATCAAGAATTTTAAAATTTTAATCTTGGCTAGTTCTTCAAGATTTGAATATGTCAGCTTTTCACACTACATGAAAATAGGAGCTTCACTGCAACTGAAAAAGTTTAAAAGTTCATTAAAAGTTATTTTTTAGTATTCTTTAATTTTATTTATCATTTGGAGTCATTAAAAAGCATACAATTTACATTAGTAATCTAAAGAAAATATTTTATTTCTTGGTATCCAAGTACATAAAAGAAAGAAAATAATCTTGTTAGTAGATTAAAATAACAATATTCATTATACACATTTTTCAACAAAATTGCTGCAAAGACAAAGACAAAGTAATATACAGATTTTTAAGATAATTTTTTTACAATAAAACATGAAAGCAATCTTGGCTAGGTGAAAAAAGTCATTATTTTTT
>PVIC010055390.1:0-11246 GCA_004025085.1 Thryonomys swinderianus
GCTCTGATCAGATAGGTTTGTTTCTCCTTATTAAAATAACATTAAAGCAATTCTGTCCATAGAGTTATCCCCTGCTCTCCTTAATTACCACCAGTGAGTTTTAAGTTCTTATTTAAAGGGTGACAATGCTAATTTTGTGCCCCTACCTGACATTATAATCAGTCCAATTTTGCACTTAGAAACTGCCTGTGTTCCTTCTCAACATTTTCTTTTGCACTGTGACTAGACTTTTATTGTTTGTAAGGATCAGAAGTTCTACAGCATTCATTTAAACACAGACACAAGGCAAAAACATCACCTGATGGTCTTGCTAGTTTTTTGGGGGGGGGGTTAGTTTTTTGAGACAGGGTCGTGCTTTGTAGTTCAGGCTGGTCCTGAGCTCACTATGTAGCCCAAGTTAACCTCGAACTCACAGCAACCCTCCTGCCTCTGCCTCCCAAGTGCTGGGCTTAGAGGTGTGAGCCATCATGCCCAGCATTGTGATATATGGTACCAGGAATCTACCCAGAATCTTACACTTGCCAGGAAGACAGACATCAGAACCAGAAAGAAACCAGACATCAGAAAGAAAGAAAGCTAAATCCCTAGCTGATCTTAATAGTTTTATTCAAATAATTAGAAACTTCTGAAAGGTTTTCAGTCATTTGCCTTCCAAATTCAGATAACATGTGGGAAAAGCACCCTGCAGGGGAGATACAAGATTATCAAACAACAGTAAGAACTGAGATCCAAGGTTGGGTACTGAGATAGAAATGGTAAAGGAAAGCCACATTCAGGTGCTTCCCATAGAAAGGTCATTAATACAAAGGGACCTTGGATGACTATAACACTAGTCCTGATTCCAAATACCTTTGCCTTACTTAATGTTCAAACCACTTAAGAGTATAGGCCACCTAGGCTTCTTGCTTATTTATTTTTTCTATTAATTCTACAAACACTTGTTGAATAATTACTGGATAAGTGAGGTACTGTGTAGGCCCTGCAGTTATAGGAGCAAACATGAAAGGGACCAATCCCTGTTCTCACAGAATACCAACTCCCCTCTGGTTGCAAAGCGAATACTCCAAGTGCTTAAATGTTACTATGCTTAAATGACACTATAACATGACATGCAGAGGAGAGGTGCATGGTATATACCTAAGAGCAAATATGGAGATAAGTGATCCACCTGGGGAGAATGGAGAATAATTTCTTAAGCAGTTAATCCTGAGCTGAAGTAGGAATTAGGGGGAAAGAAAGAGCATTCTGGATGGAAGATGTACCATAGCCCAGGGCCCTAATGGAAAGTAGCACAAGAAAATACAGAATGGGAGGAGGGCTAGAGAGGCTGGAGGCAGAGCATAAGGGCCTGTGTACCAGCAAAATTCAGGTGACAAGTAATTAGGTCCAGACCACATTAAGCATCATAGCCCCTCCTACAGAACTTGCCCCGCCCCATAGCTGCACAAGCTCTCTCTGCTCTGTACTTCATTTTTAGAACAGTTTTCTTTGTTCAGATACTTAAATGTTCTACACCCAATCACAGGATGCCACTACTAGCACAACCTAGCCAGTGCTAGATAGTCTCTGCTGGCGACAGAGTGTTTAAATTTAGGAAGCAATTGGCATTCTCTCAGTGTGTCCATGTTGCCCTCTACCCCCCTGACTGCCACTGTTTTGGTACATGTCAAGCCGCAGCCTCCACTGAGCTCCTCCAATATCAAGGCGTCCTCCCTCCAAGGTGAACCCACCCATAAGTGATTGAGTTGTTGGAAGGTCATAGAACCTGACAGCTCCCTATTACACAAAGGAAAAGATAAGCTTCTGATTAGTCTTGGGGACGGAGGAAGCCAAGATAGAGTACACCTGTCAGAACTACTTAGGACATATAAATCATCACCTCAGTCTTCCACGTGAGAACTGGGCCATGGAGAGAAAGCAGTGACTGAGGTTGGTTAGCCGTGTGGAACCACATACAAAGCTCCCACTTTTCCTGCAAAGCGGGATTTGCTCTGCTCTCCATGCAAGGAAAACAGAGCTCCATGCCCAGAGGAGTGACAGAGATAAATGCCCACTGGCTCCAGGAAGGGGCAATTTGTTTCTCTGGCATTTACTAACAGCTCTCACTGCTGATCTAACAATAGCGGCCACGAAAGCTTTCCCAGACTCCAAAGGGGGAGCGTGTTTGGTACTGCGCTTGTTACATGTTTGATCCTAGATTTCCCTATTGTATAATCACCATAATAATCATGGTGGTTATTATTGCCATTTTCTTTTCCTTCATTTACTAGACAAAAATCTCTGAGGTAAGCCAACAGTGCCTAACTTGTCATCCCCCAGTGTAGGCTGCCAGGTTATTTCTAGGCACAAATAACTGAAGCTGAAAAAGAGATCGAATAAAGGACAAGGCAAAAGATGTCCAGTTAAGACTTAGAAACCTAAATCGAGTGGACAGCACTCAAATTCTCATTGCAAAAATACGAAGTGGTCCTCAGAATGTGAAAGTCTAGGACATTCCAGGAGAACCCTGAGCACTCTGTAAACTGCTAACTTATGCAGCAAACAGCAAGAAACACCAGGCCTTGTACTTTTCCTGGGCTTCTCTAGAAAGAGTGGACAGGGCTGGGGAGAAAATGGGTCACTCTCTAGAGTGGACAATTTAGCAAGTGACACCCACATTGCAAGGGAACCACGAATTCACCCAGCCCGTGTGTTCTGGCTGCCAAGGATAAAGGTCCCCTTTTTCTTTTCCACAATGGTACATTCTAAAGGGAAGCACAAAATTCACAAGACAGCCCATTTAACATTTAACACTCTTTACAGCCTAGAAGAAAGATGTTTTATGTGAATAAACCAACATATGAGTCAAGACAGTACAGAGAAGTGGAGATGCTGAGAGTCACATCGATACTTAAAATAACTGCTTATTTGTTCAAAATGTGTGCGCAGGCTGGTCTTATCACCAGGAGCGCTGTGGGGCTGACTCACCCCACTCATTCTGTAGCTGCGGAGGCAAGCCCAGCTGGGGCCATGCTCAGAGAGTGGAGAGTGGCGAGAGCTTTGGAGCAGCAGCTCTGGATTCAAATCCCAGTTTGGTCTTTGCAGGCTTTGGGTCTTTGATATAAGTATAAGCCTGCAGAATATCCATTTCTTCAACAGTAAAGGCGGCAACTGGGAGAATCCAGTTACTGCTTTTGGATGGAAGGGACTCTTGAAGAGAAGCAACTTCTAAATTCATTAGATGGCCTGAGATTATTTGTCTGAGAAACATCTATTCAACAGTTAAGACTCTTTAATGAAGGCTGGCGTGGTGGCACTTGCTTATAACCTCACCTCTGAGAGACTAAAGCAGGAGGATCACAAGTTGAAGCACAACTTGAGCAATTTAAGAACATAGTAAGATCCTGTTTTAAAGTAAATAAGGGCTGAGGATTTAGCTCAGTGGTACCATGCCTGCTTCACAAGCTTAAGGTCTTGAGTTTGATCCCCAGTATCACACACACACACACACACACACACACACACACACACACACAAATTGAGTGCTGGTGATTTAGCTCATTGGTTCCAGCATCTGCCCAGCAAGTGCAAGGCCCTAAGTTCAAACTCCAGTAACCACACACCACAATGCTGGGCATGGTAACTCATGCCCACCAGCTATCAGTACCACACCCCACAATGCCAGTGTGGTAGCTCATGCCTGTCATCCCAGCACTTGGGAGGCAGAGGCAGGAGGATTGTTGGGTTCAAGGCTTGCCTGGGCTACACAGTGAGCTCAGGTCCAGCCTGAACTACAAAGCAAGACCCTGTCTCAAAATTAAATAAATAAATTGAATTAAATTAAATGGGCTGAGGATATAGCTCAGTGCAAAGGCTCTGGGTTTAATCCTCAACATCAGGGAAAAGAAGGACTCTTGAGTAAATATTCGTAACACTGGCCAAAAGAAAATTCTCATTAGAAAATCTTAAATTCTGCAAGTGCCGATAATATGGTAAAAGAAAATAAATCCGTTAGAATCTCTGTGGATAAATTGAGGTAAGTAAGGCCCATTTTTGAAGAACCAGTGAACATTCTCATTCTCAGTGCTGAGGTGTAGCTTAGGTGTAACCTCCTCCCAGGGAGTGGTTCACATGAGTGGCCTCCTTTCAGGAGGATGGCAATAACTGTTTCTGGAAAGCTGTGGGAAGTTACCTCAGAGCTCTAGTTCCAAATCTTATCTTAGAGTCTCTGCTTCTGCCTCTAGCCATCAGTCAGCAAAAATGCAGGATTCTCACCTGAGCCAGAGTTTTTCCCTAGTTAGAAGATCCACTGGCAGATATTAGCGCTTCTGTCTTTGTTTTCTAGTAGCAATGAAAACTTTGTGAGTTTGATATTTTCTCCTTTCTTGGATCATCCCTAAGAAAAGAATCTATTTATTCTTCCAACACAAGATCATTATTAGCCTGCTTAACATTTGCAAATTCAAATATAATATTGGCCACTCAGATTGTCTTTTCAGAAATTTTCCTGTTAATTAAACTGCTCCTGACAGGAGCTCTGGAAAACCAATGTGCCAAGTCAATGTTTATTTGATAAAAAACTGTGCCTTTGAATAATTCTTGCAATTATCCAAAAGGATAAAAGCCACAGCCCAGGCAGATGAGCTTTATTGGCAAAAGTCCTTTCTGGAGAAGAAAAAAATATGAGCATTTGCAAGCACCATGTATGTTGAGAGATTGAAATTCTAAACAGTCTGTAAACTTAGCTTGCCTAAATCTGCAGTCTTAAAAAGTAAAAATGCTATACTATGTTTGGCATCATCACATGGGACCTAGGTTTATCTCATTTTCTACAATTCAAGACAAAAAACTACATGCCTATAAATAGTTCAGAATAGAATGTCATGTAAAACTAGAAAGCTCCCATGATGGAAATAAACATTTGGGGGGAATGTTGAGTCAGATTCCTTAGCAAACTTGGGAATTGACACAGAATATTCTAGAAGCCCCAAGATTGAACGGCTACATGCACTACTGATATGGGAAAGACGGTAGTGCCACACTTTCATCTCCGTACATGCAAAGCTGGCCTTACCTATCTCAGTTTTTGCTACTGGTTCCCACTCTTGTAATAGATAGTGAAACTTTAGTCTCTATGCTCACACAAACTCTCTTCCTTTGCTGTGTCTTTCAAGCCATCTTCTATTTCTAGCAGTAATTCTAAGAAGCTTATCCTTTCTCTCTCCTCCTGGAGCCTGCCTCTTGCTCTGCAAGAATCCACAAAAACCCTTTGAGCCTATTCCCTGACCAAATCGGAGACTCCTCTCTGCTCAAGATGAGGGAAGAGGCCTGTCTCCTAGACCCCATATGGATGTCTGTCCATGTGGAGGCCCCACTGGGATTTGATCCTCCTTCAGTATCAGAGCTGATTCTTTGCCTTTCATGGACTGGAAGACAGAATCTTACTTCGTAATTTTCTCCCCCTGAGAAATTTACAGCTCCTCCTGCCACCTTGGAAGTCTCCCATGGTGCAAAATGCGGCAAATAATTTTCTTTCCTTGCGTCTTCTTTTTGGCACATTCTTAACTTGTCAATCAATAAATTGCCCCCGGCCAAGCTCCATCAACCTGGCTGCTTCTTTCACCACATACATCTCTCCTTTTGTCCTTAAGAAAGAGCTCATTATCTCTCCCTTCACCTCCAGTGAAATCTTTTTATTCTCTCTTTGTTTTTATCATTTAGCTTTGTTCTCAGTCCATCTGTCCTCATCTGTACCTGCTTTCTGCCCTCCGCATCTGCCTCTTTATTAACCAGGCATGAGTGTGAAGACACAGGAACCACATGTTCCTCTTCTGATACGATCAGGATGAGAAAATGGGGTTGGAACAGTAGTGGCTGGTGATAGAGTAGAAGCCAGCACAGGCATTCAGCCCCTGGCTAGACAAAGCTTACGTCCTGAACTCCCTGAGACGCTGACAGCTCCTAACAGAGCAGTGCGTGGGTCTCCTCTAAGAGACGAAGTTGAGTCTCACTCACAGCCACCTGGCTGAGAAATGCTCCCAAGGATTAGGTGAGACATACCAAGCAGTGTGCTTGATGGGGTGCAACACACCAAGGCCACAGAATCTACCAGGTACTATTATGATTATTGGAAGCAAGTGTTAAAGATGCAGTCCACACTTCAGATTTGGAAAATGCAGCTACATTTGGGCAAGAGGTTCAATGTCCAGCTAGGAAAACAAGCTGTACTTGTTTATGTAAATAACTCAGCCAACTAACCATTTATGGGTCTCCAAATATGAGGCCATATCTGAAAAACCAATAGCAACCTAAGGACAGAGACCCTGTATTTTGCTTCACACAAAGTAGAGGCTTTCGAAATACTTGAAATCTCCCACATGAACTCCTGATCCATGCTGGGTCCTGTTGGCCATATTCACACATCACTATGTTTCCAGTCTTGAATATGTGTTCTTGGGTGTAAGAAACCACTCTATGCCATCTTGGATCGCAAAGTTGAAGAAGTTATTCCCTTCTTGATTCTTGGTAAAATTATTTCAATTACATCAAGCCTCAAATCCTACCTTAAGGACATTTTTAACTCCTCTCATAACTCTTACAAATCTTTATGTAGTAAAAATCTGAGAGCTAGTTTTAAGCTCTGAGTCTTTCCTGGTACTCATATCTAGCTAGAGTTGTAGCAAAATTTTTTCAGTGGATTTATTTTTATCTTTTTATTTTCTTTTTCAGAAATTCATCTAAAACTGGTGTCTCATCTTTAGCTAATATGAATTTCCATATCAAAATAAATTTAAATGGACTAAAAGGTATATTAATTTAAAGAAAATGTTAAATAACAGAAACAGATAAAAGAAAAAAATCTGAGGTGAATACTAAAAGGACTGAGGTCTGGTAAGCATCACTCTAAAAACACTCTAAAAATTGTGTATAAACAATCTTACCTCAGACACAGGTAGGTTAGAATCCCAGAAATCTTAAAACCTATATATATATATTTTTTTTTTTTGAGACAGGGTCTCGCTTTTGTAGTTTGGGCTGGCCCTGAGCTCACTATGTAGCCCAGGCAAGCCTCAAATTCAGCAATCCCCCTGTCTCTGTCTCCTGAGTGCTGGGATTATAGGCGTGAGCCACCATACCCGGCACTGTGGTATGTGGTACTGATTGCTGGTGGGCGTGAATCACCACACCCAGCATTGTATGTGGTTACCGGGATTGAACTCAGGACCTTGTGCTTGTGAGGCAGGCACCAGAACCACTGAGCTAAATCTCTGGCCCTATGTTTCTATTTTTCTTTAAGAAGTCTCAAATGATTCAAATGAAAAATCAGTTCTGAGGTGAGAATTTTCCATTAATATGTACAACTCATGTTTTTATGTTCCTTTTTAAAATTTAATTTAAAAACTTAGGAAAATACTTCAGGGGGAAAAAATGAGCATTTTTTTTTTTTGAGACAGGGTTTTGCTTTATAGTTCAGGCTGGCCCTGAGCTCACTATGTAGCCCAGGCAAGCCTTGAACTCAGCAATCCTCCTGCCTCTGCCTTCCGAGTGCTGGGATTACAGGCCTGAGCCACCACACCCGGCAAAATGAGCATTTTTTCTAACAGAGGAAATCTCCATTTTGCATTCATTCAAAAACCATTTGGTGAGTATCTGTATATAATGCCCTGCAGGCTAGAGAGCCAGTAGAAAACAATAGAATCAGGGCTTGCCAGCACTTAAGGTAGTTTGTGTTCTAGTAGGAACTCATAAAACTGAGTCACCTAAATTTTTCCCTGCTTATAAATGTTGTTTATGCTAAATTACAGCCTAAAAGAACATATAGTCATCGTAAGTTCGTAGATTTCCTTTTTGGTTGTATTTCTGACTCTGAGCTTACTATAGAGAAAGCTGGCCTTTTTCCCTCTACAAAATAATTTTTAAACATCTGTATAGCCCATTTATCTTCTTTATACCTGAATTAAAATAAGTTCACCAGTCCCAGCTCTGTTGTGAACTAAAGGACTTCATAACTGACTGGTCTGTGACCTCAGAGTCTCAGTCCTCGAAGTCTATAAAACATTAACCATGAAGAAAGTCAGGGAAGTTTAAAGGAGGCAGGACACGTAAAGCATATGCAGCACAGCAGGGGTTTAGGGAAGGATCAGTAGTGTCCGTTCCACAGAAGTGAGGTCCAGACCATCCCATGAAGTGCTGGTCAAGTTTGATCAAAAATAGCCTTGAACAAACCTATAAATCCTTCTTTTTTTTTTTTTTTTTTTTTTTTTTTGTGGTACTGGGGAGGAAATTCAGGCCCTTGCATCCAAGGTTGGCATGGCACCACTTGAGCTAAATCTCCAGCCCAAAACCTTCATGGTTTTTGTAAATTCTACACAAAATAATATGTAATATGAGCATGTAGAATATAAAACAAAGTATTTAAAATATAAAAGCCATGTCTTCAAAGCATGGCCCTTCAACCGTAGTAACTAATTCAGCATACCAGGTGAAGGACTGTACAGGAGGCACAGTCTTTTCAAGGAAGAGATTTCCACCCACCCTCTCACTTGGAGGCCTCTTCCCCTTTAATGGGGTGTGTTTCCAATAGTCAACATGATTTGAATGTGTTTCCCTCTTCCTTTCTTCTGTTTTAGGCAAAGCACATGTGACTGAGTTCTCATATTAAATACATATACGATATAATTCTGTGATTATAATTTCTAGATTAGAAGGAAAATAAATACTAGAATATAAAATAGGTAGAAGTCAGCTACAGTAATCTGATGTGCAACTACAGCGATTTTAAAGGAATTCCACACTTACCCTCTTTTCTTTCTGTATGATTAGTTTTCCCTTCCTTCCCTTTCTGTTAGCCTCAGGTCCTCATAGTTTTTAAAAGGGGATCTTCTGCTTCAGCCATTAGACACAGTGACTCATGTTGCTCCCTTCAGAAAGAAGAAATTTGGGGGTTTATAGTCCTAAGATCAGCCTCAAAAGTGCCCTCTATCCCTGCCCCCTTCCACTATGCAAAAGGCTCACATTTCACAACCATGGAGGGTGAAGAAGAGCAGAACTGGGAGGCACCCTCGAAAACCTGGGGTGCAGAGATGGAATACAGAGTTCAGAAAGGCCACAGCCAAGTGAGGGGGCCTGTTCCCGCTGAGTGTGGAAACAGGGCCAAAGCTAAGGTGCAAGAAAAGACCTCAGTGTCTTAGTGAAGATCAGTGAGAGAAGGTTAATGAGAACTAGACCAGGATTAGTCACCCCAAATGGTGGTTTGTTCCGGAAGTAATACCTAACTTTATTCCATTCGAGATAAACTGTTTTAATGTGGTCGGACCATTTCACATGGCATGAAGGATGGAGCGGGGCTATCGTTCAGCTGTGAGTACCTGACTAACGTGCGAGGCAGTACTGAGGAAAAAAAAGAAAAGATGCCATCAGTAGAGCTCATAGGACTCCTAAGATTGGTAGGAAGGAGGAGGGATATTGCAAGGGAGACTTAAACAAACAGATTCATTGCCTACAGAAGATTGAAAGGCAATTACAACAGCAACGCAAACAAAATAAAATTTCCATCCAGGGAATAGTGACCAATTGTTCTTTGCTTCCCTCGAACGAGAGACTGTTAAGTCTAAATTAAAGCACTAGAAACTCAAGTTAGAAAATGATTCCTGGAGGAATGGTGCCAGATTAAAGATGGAAGCTGGAGAATTCATCATTTTCTTCAGGATTCTCAGAACTCTGACTATGGTCCCCTCGGCCGGGTCCATGCATGGGCAGGCGGACCGAGGGACGGGGAGAGCTCTACTAACGGGAGCAGGTGGGGTAGGAAGACTTAGGAGGCTGAGGAACAGAAGTGGTGTGAACAGGGACGACCTTGATTATGTATGTGGTGCATCTAAGGGGCAAGGATAAGACCTGTCAGAGGGGCCAGGCTCTTCCATCCTCCCTCCTTTGTCTCCCTCTCTGCTGTCTCCTGTGGTCCTTTCCAATAGCACAGAGCACTTGAGCTGAGTACGGTAGGCTGTCAGGGCTCAAGTGACTCATTGGAGGCCGCAATGAGGTCATTGGTAAGAGCAAAGGGCCAGACACACAAAAAGAAGCAGTTATGGAAGCAGGCGGAGCCGTAGTAGGTGGTGCAGGCCTGTAATCCCAGTACGCTGGGGGCGGGTGCATAAGGCCTCAAGGTTCAAACCCAGTCTGGCTAGTTAGTGACTTGGTGAGATTCTGAAGCAAGGGGCTCGTTACTGGGGTAGAGCTCCATGCTGAGGCTCTAGGTATTTTTTTAAAATAAATTTGAGAGATTGCTGTTTCTTAAAATCTAAAAAGTCCAGAGTAGAATAGTTCTTCCCCTTGTTTCCTTTTTCTCTCATACTCCATTGCTCTTTGCAGGACTATGCTACACTTTTTCTCTGTCAAGCCTATTTCTGCTGCTTTTCTCACACACCTATGTCTCTTCTTCAGCCCATGATTCTACCTCTGGTCTTTGCTATTCCTGCTTTCTCCCCTAGGAACTAGCCAACTTTTCTCTTTGGAGTTACTGCTTCCCCATCTACTCTATGTAACAAGTTCATGTTCAGGATCATGAAATTCAAGTTCAGTCCTGTCATGGGGAATAGGGATTTAAGCTATCTCCTACTCAAACGAGACTTCAGAATCCTGCCAGTGGCTCAGTGGCCCATCTTCTGACTGACCATTTCAACACAAGAAAAACAGTTATCCCAGAACTTGTAGTTTGTAAGAGCTGGACCACTGAACCTCATAGTCATACACAACACTTCCTATACCCGCATTTTATTTTTAAGAGAAAGGCCTAGATCCCAGAAAGGAGAGATTAGAAAATAACAACTGAGCTTCAAAGCTCTCAGTGTTGTAGGAGAGATTTGACTTGACTTTATTTGAAAAGAAAAGGCTTACGAATTTAGTTGACAATATGGTGCAGACTGTTACAAAAGCAAATCTGTTTCAAGCTACATAAACAGAGAGCACATGTCTTCTTCTGCTGGCAGCTTGTCTCTGTTCATAAAGCAAAGCACCGGTGGAGGCCAAGGGGCTCTGACCATTATGGAAGTATTAAGATTGGAAGTCTAGGGCCGGAGGGTTAGCTCAGTGGTTCCGGCGCCTGCCTCGCAAGCGCAAGGTCCTGAGTTCGATCCCCGGTAACCACATATAATGCTGGGTGTGGAGACACGCCCACCAACAATCAACACCGCATACCACAATGCCGGACGTGGTGGCTCACGCCTGTAATCCCAGCACTCGGGAGGCAGAGACAGGAGGATTGCTGA
>PVIC010055391.1:0-11249 GCA_004025085.1 Thryonomys swinderianus
AGGGAGGGAAAGCCAGGGTGAGATCCCCATTCTCTCTGTTCTCTCACTGCCTCTCCGCATTTTCTTACTACAAAAAACCTTTCCCACCCGTACATGGGGAGAAGCTGATCTGAGCCAAATGGCTTGCCATCTCCTCTGACCTGGTTTTGAACAAATCCTTTCCCTTTTCTACTAGCATATGTGGCACTTCGATTTCTCAGTGGCAAGCAATGACACCAACTCAAGGACATATACCTCAGCGGCTAGGAGCACACTGACAAGCCTCTGAGTCCTCCTCAATCTCAGCATCTTACCTGTAAAATGAGGACAATGCCACCTGTTCTGCCATTATCCCCCATCCTCACAAGAAGTGATGCCTGTGGGATACTTGAACGGACTGCATCTCAATCCACTTTGATTTTCCTCTCATCACTGCTGTTGCCTCCTTTCCCCAAACCCCTTCCCATCACACAGAATCTATCTCCTTGTGAAAAAAATAACTTTCACTGTAGTAAAAAATTACTACTGTAGTAGTAGTGAAAGCATTACTGAAATCATCAACTGCTGAATGCCACATAAAACACACTTGAACTATAGGACTTGCTCTACTTAATTTTTCTGCGAAGCGAGTCCATGGTGAGACCAAATGTCCAGCCGCATGATATTAACTTCAGCTCAAGTTGCAACTTGGAAGAAATTGAAGCCCCTGGTAAGACTTTCCTGTATGAGTGATGGCTGTACTTTCTCCAAGGCATCTCTTGAACTCTTGCTTCTGCGTTTGTATTTCCGCCTGTGTGTTCCTTACTTCTTCCAGGGCACTTCCTTAGGAAACGGTACAGACAGTTCTGGAGTCCTACAGTTTAAATAGCACATTAGAATTTCTAATTCTTTGTTTTGTTTTTTATTTTGATTTGTAATGCTGGGCATGAAATTCATGGCCTTGCAGATGCTAGGCAAGTTCTTTACCCCTGAACCTCATCTCTAGCCTCAGCTTTCAATGATTAACTGTCGTGTTAGTTATACTAGAGATTCTTACTGAATTTTATTGCATGAACCCAAACACCTGGCCTTCTTAACATTTTTTCCCTTAGTATTCTTTCTCAAAAGCCAGCAATGCTAAAAACGACACACACAAAAAACTAAATACATACATACAAAACACCTATCTATTTGTCATGTAGGAAAGCTTAAATGAGCTTTTATTTATTGGCAAAACTCGTCTTTCTAGTGTTGGTTATAGCGAGTAGATAATTTCATCTTATTATCAAAGGAAGAGCTGTAATATTTAAAACAATTTGCTGATAAATTTGTTACTTATCTCTCATGAGAATAACAGAGTACAGTGTCATTTTCCCAGCAACAGATTAACAGAGTTTATAACCATTTATAACCATCTTAAGGACCAATATAAGATAGCTTTCTTAGGATCAGTTCTGACTGTGCAGAAGTTGTTCATATCTGTCACATTGCCTTAGAATTCTAAGCTTTACAAAAGACACAGCTGAGAATATTCTTCAAGATAGTCATTTTAATAGAAGCAATTCAGAAATAATTAAGTTGTATATGAGATGATGAAGGCAGAAATCTCTGTTTCATTTCCTTCTCTGTTCTCGTGGCCATATTTATTGCCAGCACTCAGTAAGAATTCAATAAAATTTATCGAATGATGGTGGAATGAACAAACAAAATAAGAAACAGAATGTAGATGGAGAAACAAAAGAGTTATTTTAGTCACAGTATCAGGGGTCACTCTGAGAAATTTTGATCTTCTGTCCTTAACTAGTTTTCCTTAACATCCATTTAATAGACATTTTCTACTTTAATTTTGTATCTTTCTTTTCATACTCATTCAACCTCTTTCTTCTATCCTCTTTTCTTTCTCTTGCTATGTATTTTTTAGTCCTTTTTGTTTGTGAAGCAAATATTAGAAATGCTGATTCAATTTCCTGGGAAAAAAAAAAGCTCCTTGAACCCAGTGGAATCATCACACAGCCTCTACTAAACACATGGCTGGATGTTCAGTCTCAGTAACCATCAACATTATTGGATGAAAATATGCAGGGGAAACAGGAAGCATTGCTGCATAAAAAGATATAAGCTGGCCTGGTCATCTACCTCACCCTGTCTTTTCTCTGTAATAACCCTTCACTGCAGATTCAGCATGAAAATATGCCAATACTAATTTTCATTAACATTTTCAGCTAACACAGTCAGAATATTTGTTTTTGATGGATTCATAATGAAAATGAAATAGGGAGGGTAGCTAATATTCAAATGTTTTCACATCAAAAGGGAAAAGGCTCATGAAGCAAAAGTATCTAATAGCTCGTTATTCTGATTTCTGGCAGAATAAACATATATGAAATGTTTGAGGAATTAAATGGATTATTTTGTAAAGACACCATATATTTGGGGGGAATGATTCATTCTAGTTTTCATGGTTATGATTTCTACAAAATTTTGTGATAATTTTCTCTCTCGTAACAATTCTGCTGTTGATCAGAAATTATTCTCTTCAGAAGCACATTGTCAAGGTGCTGAAGCCTACACTCAGATCTGTTTTGGAATTATTCATCTTGGATTAGTGGTAACAGTGTGGACTTTTTAGCCAGTGAAGAAGAAACAGAAAACTATTTCTAGGTAATGAATGCACTTAAAAGGGAAAAGGAGTGATTATGTTGGCCAGCTGGAAGATTGGCTGTAGAGATACAACACCATCAGTCCATAATATTGTATCATCTAAACGAGAATGACAAAGAGTTTTCAGTGGTAAGAAGCGGCTATGGCACATGTGTGAGGTTCACACCTCTGCTAGGCTTTCTCTGATTCTGCATGATCCCCCACACCAACCCAGTCCCTGAGGTCCAGGGCCATGAAAAGAAATTGTTCCAGAAGAAGAAAGTATTCAGGAATAGTAGGGTACTAATGCATTTATCTTTATATCACAGTCTTATACAAACATAAATCAGAACCATGGACAGCAAATTGAAGAAGAGTGAAAAATATGTCCTGGGATCTGAAAAGTTGTGTCTAGACAATTAAGGTTTTTGCAACTACTATTTGAATTTATGGCAAATATCATCTCTGGAACCTCTAATCCATGTGGATAAGCCTGCATCTCCGCAAGTATGTGTTATTTTTCTGGCACTATAGCTTTAAAAATCTAAGTCAAGAAATTTGAGTAGCTAAGTGGGTTTTATTTAAAAGATATAATCAGATGAAGTGAAGATTAATCAACTAGATAGTACATTACATATACAATCACTCAGATTTCTACTTGTTTTATAAAATAGAATTATATAAATAATCATTTAAGAATGCAATTGTACTTTGCAGAATAATTGAGGAATAAAATATGAGACCTTTTCTTAACAGGATTTAACACAGGATCCATGTGTGTGGCCATGGTATAGATGGGTGCGTTAGACAGCAATAAACAGGTGGTCAAAGAAGGAGTGGGGCTCGAGGAAGATGGTACAAAAGATGAGGCACTCCAAGACTGTGGCGGGAGGTGAATCTGAGGAAAGCCTTCAAGAGGGAGATGCAGTATCCAAGCCTGTAAGCTTCCCTGGAGACAGTCAGTCTACCTGTTGTACAGAGCACCACTTGGTCTCATGAGCTCAGATGAACGTAAGACACATGGTCAGGTGGCCAGAGCTTCTGGATCCATTCACCCACCTTTTTTCCAACAATGCCTCTGATCTGTCTGTCAGAAGTTGTAGTAAAGCCAAAGTTAATGATGTTCCCCATATACTCTTGCTACTTATCTCTCTTCCCTAAGGAGCCATTATTGTATAGAGCTAAGCAACTGAATGTATCATCTTATAGGTTGATTCTAGATTGACTGACATTGCACCTGCATTGTGATTTTGCTGTATAAAATACCACAGATTTAAAAACCCACTCAGGATGCCTCCTGGAAATGTAGGAGGTATTCTTATTCTTATTAATTCCAATAAAACTTCCCTAACCTCTTTATATCATTCTCAGCTTCATTCCTTAATGATGTGAGACCACAAATTTGGCACATCTGACATCTTATAGCCTGGGTGTTCTATCCCCAATTGCAATGGCACATTACCTAGTCTTTGTCTGTCTCAATGACCTCAACTATAAAAAGGAATTAATAATATTATTTTCAGTGTCTTTGTGAGGGATAATGTTTAACAAATAACACTACTGCCCCTATGTTCCCGACTAATTTAACAATAAGACAAAGGAATCAATAGCAAAACCTACAAATGTCATAAAGTCTCAGTATGAATAAGCAGTTCAGAGTGAGATCCTAAATAGAATGATTCCTGCCTGGCCACTCAGCCCAGAACTCAGAGCAGGGCTGGGGGCCGAGCCTGCTGAGCAGCCTTCCAGAGATGAACTGCTTCATTCACAGATTGGTAAAGAGGCAGCACATCAGAAACACAACCCTCTGCTCAAAAATTATGAAAGACACTCGCCATGAGCTCACATACCTAGATTAGCAGCTAGCCCAATATTCGGGCAAGTGATTGCACTTCCAAAGGAAAGGGTGAAGGCCAAAAGGTAGAGTTATTTTGTAAAAATCACTATAGGCATTTTCAGGTTTTTATTTTCTACTCTAATTAAAACTAAGCTTTCAGATTATGCACATGCAGAATTGTAGCTACTCCATTTGAGAGATTCTTGCTTTCATGAAGTTAGTCCCCAATTCTAACCACATTCCTATGGTTATTCTCTTAGGACTGAGGATAGACAATGGAAATTTTGCTTCAAGATACTTTAATATACATCAGAACAGAGATTTCATGAAATCCACTCCCATCTCTAGTCACGGAAACTCTATTTACCATGTTCAATGAGATAAACCATAAAATAAACAAAGAGCAAATTGCTGCAGTATTGTTTTAATGAATATTAAACTACATGCCAGTTATCTAACATTGAAATCTCAATAGCAACGAGCACCCAGATATAAATATAAACACCACCCTATGATCAAATTCTCAAACTAAAGTTGTCTGAAAATTAAATATATGTATTTGAACTAAATTTCCAAAGAAAGCAGATTTTAGTGTCCCAAATTTGGTAATGGTTAGACCATAAGATTTACATTTTAGAGCCTATGGTGACTATGCACAGGTGCCTAATAAGTGTATATTGTATAATGTATCTAAAGATAACTTATTTTCTGCAGACTCTCAGAGAATGGTGACTAGTAGGGTCTCTTTGAATAAAAGAACAATATGGAATGTTTCTCACATCTATCCTTTTCCACTAGGCAAAGCTGAGGGCAAAAGTGTCGAAAGAAAGATCCCCAATATGATGTCTAGCACAGTGTGACTCCAGAGACTGGCAGGAACAATGATTTTCCTTCCCTGCATTGTGGCCATGTGGTGGCTCTGTTCCACCTAGGACAACATTGTGTCCAGAGTTAGGCACTGGCCAAAACTTAGTCTAGGAGTTTCAGGTCGTTTCTAACATATAGAAAATACTGCATTTTTGGCCTTTTGACAGTGTTTCTTAAGCACCTAAGAGTTTCTCAGGCCTGTTGGAACTTGAGATCAGGGGACTTATAACTTTAAATATCTAGGTTGTTTTCTCTTGACTTGGTTTATTCAATGTATTGTTTGAAAACAATTTCAGTTGAATAGCATGCAATCCATATAAATGCTAAAACTTTCATGGGATTTTTTTTTTTTAAACAGGGTCTCACTTTGTAGTTCAGGCTGGCCCTGAGCTCACTATGTAGCCCAGGCAAGCCTTGAATTCAGCATTCCTCCTGTCTCTGCCTCCCGAGTGCTGGGATTATAGGCATGAGCCACCACCCTTTCATGGAATTTTATACAATTATTAAAATATGAAATGAGAAATTTCTATAAATCTTCTGTATATGTTTAAATTATGTGTTAAATTTAAATTATGTGTTTCTGAGTTTAAATGATGTTAATAATATATAGCTCTATAAGAAAAACATATTAGGGCTGGAGGGTTAGCTCAGTGGTTCCAGTGCCTGCCTCGCAAGCTCAGGGTCCTGAGTTTGATCCCCAGTAACCACATACAATGCTGGGCGTGATGACTCACGCCCACCAGCAATCAATAGCACATATCACAGTGCTGGGCATGGTGGCTCATGCCTGTAATCCCAGCACTTGGGAGGCAGAGACAGGAGAATTGCTGAGTTCCAGGCTTGCCTGGGCTACATAGTGAGCTTAGGGCCAGCCTGAACTACAAAGCGAGACCCTGTCTCAAAAAAAAAAAAAAGAAAAGAAAAGAAAAGAAAAACATGTTACTTTATATGTATAGTTTGACTAATCCTAAAGTGTCACAGTACATCCATGCATCATTTTTGTGAATAACAGCTGATGAAGACTATGCAAATATAGAAAAATATTTGAAATCACTGCTAATGATGACTGGTTAAGGAGAAACAACTGAAAATGTTTTCTCTTGAAATATCTGTAAGGATTTTATTATAAGAAAAATAAAAGAAAATTAAATAGAGATTAGAATTTCTTTCAGCTCGAGGGTTTTCTGTTAATTGTCATATACTTTCTAATCTTTTATCAAATAGTTGTTCATATTCCATAATTATTTGCAATAATTTTGTGACTTTTAATCCGTACTTTGATAATCATTAAATAATACAGAAAAGTCCTAATACAATGGAAATTTCTTATAACTTTTTCATTCAAAATGAAATATTCTTCTTTTATTATTAGATTATTATTGATTTTTACTGAAGATTAAACAGGGCCTTTTGCATTCTGGGTAAGCACTATACCACCCAGCCACAAGCCCAGCTCTTTTATTTTGTGGCAGGATTTTGCTACATTGCCTAGTCTTGCTTCAAATCTCAAACTCACAATTCTTAGAATCCTTCAACCTCCTGAGTACCTAGGTTTATGCCACCCAGAGAATAACTTAAATAAAACTTTAAACAGCTGCACTTAAAAATATATACATACTTTATTTTATATATTTTTAAATATACATATACTTGAAACTCTGAAGTGAATTAGAAATTTTACAAAGCCAAAATTGTGAGAATTCTCCCCCTTCCAAAAGCTTTTTGTAAAGGCAATTTAAAACGTGTTGTGACACATCTCGGTTTTGGGGATATCCTCATATCACCAATAAGTAAGTAAGTAATATTTAAGAATCTTCATTTCTTACCATTTCAAGATTTCAAAGGATATTTATTCAAACATCTGTATATGTTACATTTACTAATAACGTTAGATACTATTTATTAATATAAACACTAGTATGTACATGTTATTATATAATAAATAATAAATATGAATACTAGCATTTATTCATCTTGTAAAAGTGAGTCCCTGTTCTATGAGATATGCCCTGTTTAGGCTCTGTGAAATGTAGCAAACCCCACAGAAATCTTAACTGAGCATGCTAGGAAGAGATGCCAGGAAAAGTTATGATCTAGTGCGAGGCCTAATCTTTTTGTATTTAAAGTAGACCTCTGGTTGCTGAATGGAAACGATGTTTTGGAGACACAAACACAGAGGCAGAATGCTCATCAGACTGTGACCGCAGAAGGCCAGAAAAGAGATGAAGTTGGCTTGGAACCAAATGGTGGGAAGAAGGAGTTGAAAGATATTGCAATAAGCATTATCTCTGAGTGAAGCAGTGAAAGTTGGGTTGACTCGGAGTAATGAGGAAAGTTAGAATAAATGGCACATTTCCCCAAATGGGACCAGGGTAGCTAGCTTACACGCCTGTGAGAGAAGTGATGGATGTCAGAGCCCACACGACTATTCAATTGTAATACAATCAGTTTATATTTAGAAAAAAAATAACTGAAATTCAGCACTGATTTATTCTTTAATCCTCCATAAACCCATTACTCACAGTACCAACAAGTGAAAAGCTCTGGTATGATGCATTCCTTTGTGAAACCGTTTCCTGTGTCCACACAGATGGTGTTTGCAGAGCGCGCACCCGGGCAGCCTGCGGGAGGAGGACAAGGGACGCTCAGAGTCACGTGTGGCTGTCTCATCTATGGGGGAGAATGTGAAAATGCTATCCTGCAAGTCAAAGCCAAATCACAAGACCTTTACTGTCCTTTTCTCTGGTCTAACATGTAATATACTTCTCTGCCTTTTTCTTCTCTTCTCTTCCACATATCTTTGTGTAACTGTTGTCATAGCAACAACATAAGCTTTGCATGGAGAAATATTTGGCCAAGCCCGAATTATAAATCAGCACCATCAGTAGCATGATTCTTCTTATCTTTTTTATGAACTCAAGTATTAATATGGGGTCAACCTTTCATGAGGTCTAGAGACAGAGGACCCATTTTGCGAATGTAGGGGTGAGTCCAATTTTCTGTAAAAGACCAGAGTAAATATCATGGACTGTGAGGAGCATATTGGATATAGCACAATTACCTAACTCTGATCTCATAGCATAGTGCAGCCATAGACAGATATATAAGTGAATATAGCTATGCTTGAATAAAATTTTACTCATAAAAACAGGCAAATGTTGGATTTGATTGATTGATTGCTAATCCCTCATGTAGTGGGTTTCTTCTAACTTTCTAAGATAGTATGTAAAATTCATTCACTGGCCTGTGCATAGCAGAATTCCTGGCCCTTCTCCAAATTCCTGGAATTAGATCTCTATGCTTATGAATTTCTCACAAGCTCCCAGGTGATACCCACTCAAGTGTGAGTTCAAATGGTGAAGTGAATCAAACTGCTATAAAACCTTCTCCAACAGAGTGCTAATTACCGCAAATCTTCCCACATTCTAAGATCAATATCCATCCACTGTTACTGAGGTTAACATATGAGCAGCCTGAACAGTATTAAAAAAAGGAAGAAGAAATTTGCCAACATTTTCAAGTCGGGACGATTTCACTTGAAAATATGGATTTCCGGCTCCTCTTATAACAGAAAATCTGGCAGCCCTGAGCCCACATTCTTGCATAGCAAAAATCTGCTAGAGGTGACTCATAAGCACCAATTCAAAAAATTCCCATATGCTCTGATTTCTACCTCACTCCCTGTCACTCCACACCATCCACCATCTCCTGTGCTTTCTCATTCACCCTGTCAGTTATCGATTTGCCTTCTGTATTCATTTTCTGTTGAAACCACTAATTTAATAAAAGTTCTCAGCCTGCATTAATAATAGCTTATCATTGCCTCTTTTATGCGTTTTCATTATATCACACTAAGAGCTTGTGTTGAAAGCCACACATATGCAAAGTTTTAATTTGAGTAACTCTAGGATTCAAAAGGCAAATCATTTTTATATTTCCTGTTGTAGTTCCTATGAGTTTTCTGTGTCTGGGAGGAATGACAGAAGGTACACTGAATGACATGCCTAACGGGTGCATTTTTTTTTATAAGTTCCTAAAATGTTTCAGTGAGACAGGAAGGTTCGAATTGCAATCTTGATTTTAAAAATCAGCTCTGTCCCAACATTCTATTTAAAGCCAGAGTGTGTTTTGGCCGTCTGCTTCCCTGTGTCTCTGTAGGAACACTCTCAGAGGAAGCTTGGAAGAGGGAATGAAGATGGAGTATGATTAGAAAGCTAAGCAGTTCTGCCATTCTGAAGCAAATATTGCTTCTCTCCTTTTGTACTTGCTGAAAGGAAGTTAGTCAGACTTCTACTGGTTGGCATTTCCTTGTATTCTTAATCTTCTCTCACTACTGTGTGTTCTGAGCCCCTGGTGGGAGGAGGCTAACCAAAAGGGAGAGAGCACTGAAATACAAAGCATAGTTCTAAGGAAGATAGTCTCTTGGAGACATAATGTTAACAAGCAAAAGAGTATCACTTGGAAAATGTGTAATGTTGTAAGTTTTGTAGAAGCAGAGGCATTTACATTGACTCACAGTATTCCTCATTTCTAAACACACCACTAATGCAAAGTGTTGTTATTAAGAAGACTGAATGAGATTAGACCCACAGAATATTTATCAGAATAGCTTTCTCATGGTGAGTCCTTGATATACAACAGCTGTTGTTATTAAAAATTCATTAGTATAAAAATTATTATTCATTACAGCAGTATCCACATTCATTTGGACAAATACATTCATCATGAAATAAATTTCTAATGGTTATTTAATTTTTAAACTGAACTCTGAACTATATATATATATATATATGTATATATGTATGTATATATGGCTATATATATGTATATATACATATATATATGTGTGTATATATATTATATATATGATACATATATATATAATATATATATGGCTATACTAGGTATATTTATAACCTTTATTTGTCTTGTTCCCAAAGGCATTTGAATTTATTTTCAAGATTTGATACTTATGAAAATAACAATTATCTTAACAGTTAGTCTATGTAGGTCAAATATGTGGCTAACATATAATATAATATGAAGACTTTAGATGCATTTCTAACATTGAAGAATTTTGGTTTTTTTTTGATTCACCAATGATTATCAATGATAAAAATATTAGATTTTGGGGGCCTCCATCTACCCCAGATGAGTCTATGTAAGTGATTCAGAGTGCATGTAGTGATTTCTGCTTTCTGCAAGCAGCCTGCCCACCACTGGGCCCAGGCCAGCCGCCCCAGGGGACCCCTACTCCCCCTGTATGAGTTGGGTAAGTGCGGCAGAGGCTGTGCTATGACTTTCACCACCTGCAAGCATCTTGCCCACTACTGGACCCAGTCCAGACACCCCGTGGGACCTCCACCCACCCCAAGGCGAGTCTGGGTAAGTGCCACAGAGGCTGTGCAGTGACTTCTGTCACCTGCAAGCAGCCTGCCCCCCACAGGCCATAGGTCGGCTGCCCCATGGGAGCTCCATTCTTCCTGGACAAGTCTGAGTAAGTGCCAAGGAAGCAGCACAGTGATTTCTGCTGCTTTCTAGCAACCTGCCTGCCACTGGACCCAGGCCTGACACCCATGGGAGCTCTACTCCCCTTGGGCGAGTCTGGGTAAGCGACAGAGATCAAGCAGGGGTTTCCACCACAGGCTAGCAGCACATGGGACCTTTCCCCTGCTGGTGAGAGTCTGGATAAGTGTACAGAGATTGTGTAGTGATTTCTAATAACTGGTAGCACCCTACTCACCATCAGACTCAGGCCAGAAGCCTCGTGGGAGATCCATTCCTGTCTGCACAAGTCTGGGTAAGCACCACTTAGGCTGTGCAGTGATTTACAGTGCTCGCCAGCACAATAGAAATGAGAAAAAAATTCAAGAACCCAGACACAAAGATCATCATCAGCACAGGGGAAAGGGAAATGGGAAATGGAGCAAAATGAAGCTCAGTAACA
>PVIC010055392.1:0-11248 GCA_004025085.1 Thryonomys swinderianus
GCTTGCCTGGGCACCATAGTGAGCTCAGGGCCAGCCTGAACTACAAAGCGAGACCCTGTCTCAAAAAAAAAAAAAAAGACAGGGTCTCGCTTTGTAGTTCAGGCTGGCCCTGAGCTCACCATGTAGCCCAGACAAGCCTCCAACTCAGCAGTCCTCTTGCTTCCGGCTCCTGAGTGCTGGGATTACAGGCGTGAGGCATCCCCCCACCAGGGTTGTGGTGTGCGGTACTGATTGCTCTTGGGCATGAGTCACCATGCCCATACTGTTGTATGTTATCAGGATCCAACTTAGGACCTTGCACTTACTAGGCAGGCGCCGGAACCACTAAACTAAATCTGCCAGCCCTTTTTCTTCTTTTTTAAAAGACAGGGAAGGTCTCCTTCTGTAGCTCAGGCTGGCCTCGATATGATGGAGATCCTCCCGGCTCAGCCTTCCTAGTGCTGAGATTACAGGGGTGCACCACCACACCTGACTTGTACAGCTCTTTTTGTGTTTTTATTTCTTCAGCGACTGTCTTCCTCCTTAACACAAAAGGTCCAGGCAGGGAGGGCCGCATCTAAAAGTTCTCAGTTTAGCTTCAAGCACACACTAAGTACTCAGCTATTTGCAAAAGACAAAAGAAATTTTTTTTTTGGAGACACTTCAGCGGAGGAGGACTCCGAACTGACGCCTCATACCCTACATTACCTTTGTGCCTCTATTTCCCAGCCATGGAACCAGGGGCTCCGGACAAGGCCAGGAAGGACCAGGAAAATAGAGTCGGCACACGGAATCAACGTGTGGACCCCATTTCCGCCGCGGGAAGACGCCCGAGGGGGACACGTGGGCAGAAAGGCCTTTTCCCCATTTCTGGGCTGTGTGTCTGAGCTCCAAGGATTCGGTCACTGTGGAAAAAGCCCGGGAAGACCGGCGCCTGGGCCTCTGGCCGAGGGGCGTGCCTCAAGACCGGGGCGGAGTACGGGCCGACCAGAGGCCCCGCCCCCGCGGCACCGCACCTCCCGGGCCTGGGCGTGTCCCCCGGCAGCACGGCATGCTGGGAGGGCGCCCAAGCGGCGGCCATTTTGTCTTGTCGGCTCCTCTGTGGTGAAGGCTCTTGGGCCTGAGAGAGGGCCGAAGGGGTTGGCGACTGTGTCGCCGGGGTTTTCGTTAGCGGGTGTCAGGGCTGGTGGGAGCAGCCGCCCTAAGGAGGCACCATGATTTCGGCTGCGCAATTGTTGGATGAATTAATGGGCCGGGACCGAAACCTCGCCCCGGATGAGAAGCGCAGCAACGTGCGATGGGACCACGAGAGCGTAAGTCCCGCGGGCCTTGGGCCTGAGCCCGGGCGCCGGGGGGAGGGGAGCGGCGCGGGCCGGGCGCGGGCCGGGTTGAGCCCGCCGCGTCGAACGTGTGCCCAGTGGCCCCGGAGGGAGGGTCGCTCCTGGGCCCAGGTAGTGGGCGGTTTGTCCTTGTTCACGGCGCTGTAAGCCCGACAGAGCCCTCGGCCCGACAGAGCCCTCGGCAAGGTTGAAATGCATCCCGGCGAGGCGAGGAAACGCGGGAAAGGAACGATGGGCGCCTTCGATTGCATCCAGCAGTCCGCCTTTCCACCTCGTGAGCTAGGGAGAAGGAAGGGCACATTCTTCCGTTATTTGGCTTGGGCGTATCGAAGACTGAGATTGCTGCCCCGGAGTAGTGGCTTTTAAAAATAAATTGTGGTGATAGCTTGCTTAGCAATCATCCAGTTTCGATGTTTCTTGGGGAAAGTAGGAATGCAACGGAGGTACTAACTCGTTAAGGTTTACTGTGATGATAACATAGATACTCTTGATGGTAGTTTCAGTAAGTTGCTCAGGCGGTTGTCAAAGCTTTTTCTCTCACATGAAACTCATTCGATCCTCTTAATGCTATTTGTGAGAAAGGGTGAATGTAACTCAGGTTCGCAGGGAAGACTTGAGGGGCTCGCAAACTAAAGCAGTCCGTGAAACTCAACCTGGTCCTTGTAGTCCTGTTCACTTGCCACCATTTTCTGGCCCTGGCAACCTGCAAATATTGTCATTTATTCCAGTATTTTGATGTCGTTTCGAGCATGCATGGTAATATTTATTTGGATCTTACCTGAAGAGTAGGTGTAGAAAGTTACTTTACGTTTGTAATGAAATATGTAAATATGGTAGTTTAAAACCAATTGCTAAACAAACTATGAGGCAGTAGCTCAAGTGTTAGGATTTTTTTTTTTTTTTTTTTTTGCTTTTTGAGACAGGGTCTCGCTTTGTAGTTCAGGCTGGCCCTGAGCTCACTATGGTGCCCAGGCAAGCCGCCGCCAACTCAGCAATCCTCCTGTCTCTGCCTCCCGAGTGTTGGGATTACAGACGTGAGCCACCACGTCCGACATTGTGGTATGCGGTGTTGATTGTTGGTGGGCGTGTCTCCACACCCAGCATTCTATGTGGTTACCGGGGATCGAACTCAGGACCTTGCGCTTGCGAGGCAGGCGCCGGAACCACTGAACTAACCCTCCGGCCCTCAAGTGTTAGGATTTTTAAAAATGGGAGTTGCTTATTCTTTTTAAACGTAGACTTTGATAGAGGAAAATTTCTTCTTTTCAGTTCAGGAAACCAAGTTGGTGCAACGGGTCCGTTTCTGAAATAAGTGTTAGGTTGAAGTTGTATTGGAGAAGCTCTCTGATTCCAAAGTAGTAGGATTCATCGCGTTGAGGGAATTAGACGTACTCATTCACACGTTTGACATTGATTTCCAGGTGTGAGTCTTTTAAGAAAATTGAATGGTTGGCCGGCCGGCCGGCCTGCCCCTCTCCCTCCCTCCCTCTCTCTCTGTATCTCTGTCTCTGTCTCTGTCTCTGTGTGTGTGTGTGTGTGTGTGTGTGTCTCTCTCTCTCTCTCTCTGTCCGTCTCTCTTTAAGTGTATTTAATTTTCTCCCTCACACCTATCACAGTAGAGATCTAAATGTAACTTGTTTATTTTGATGGTTCCTTTTTAGGCTTCTTAGCGACAGTGAACTTTGATGGAAAAACTTGGTTTAAAAAAAAAAAACTTTCTTGGATATAGGGTCTCCCTATATAGTTCAAGCTGGCCTTGAACTTACTATGTAGCCAAGGCTGATTTAAAACTGATGGCAGTCCTGCCTCAGTAGTGCGGGCATTACAGATTCTTGAAGTGGACCAGTGTTCTGTCTTCATGTCATGGATTTCGAACATAGGAAGAAAACCTTGTGAGGCTTCAGAAAGAGTAATTTAAGTTTTATGTCATCTCAGTACAATTTGATCCCTTTCAGTTTTTTGTTGTGTTTTGAGGCAGTCTTACTATGTAGTTCAGGCTGGCCTTAAACTGACTGTGTAGTCCTGGTTGGCCTGGAACTTTCAAGGCAATCCTGCTTCTGCCTCCTGAGTGCTGAGATTATGAGCCTGACCACCAGGCTAGGCTGGTGGCTTTCAGTTTTAATTGATTTTAACTTAGTGTTTGTCACCAAAGTTTATCATACCTTTTACTGGCAGGTTGGATTTTATTGTAGATTCCCAGATTTCAACTGTGATGTTTCAGACTCTTACCTGTAGGCAGACAGGTGGGTTGGGAGTCTGATGGAGGAACACAGCACATGGCCTTTTCTAAATACTGTAGTGGAATTACTATCTGATACAATAGGAAATCAGTTGCTACCACTTCCAGGTTATTGGCAAGTTCTCCTGCTTTGGCTGTTTGCATTACTTCAGGAGGAATGTACGAACGTTTTATGCTGTGAAGAATTCACCAACATTGTGGCCTGATGTTTCAAAATATTTTTGCAGTCCTGTTCTATCTGGAAATTTTTCTCTGCCACACTGAACAGTAGATGGGTGGCTCCTAAACTGGACGGAATCCTTTTGTTTTTATCCTTTGAAGTAGGGAAGTGACTTATTAGCATTCCAGTTTCATAGTACCTAGAGATACTTTATCTTAGTGTTGTGTTTCCTACATAGTTGTATTTGACTTATGTATAGTTTGTTTTAAATGCTGACTTCTGTACTTGAAGCCTGACAAGAGTTTGATTCTATAGGTTTGGGAAGGATGTGTGCATAATTAAATTTTAATTGGTATTAGTTTGGTAGTAATAGTAGTTCTAATGCTGTCCTTTTCTCATTTAACAGTGATAGGTAAACAGGTAGTTTTTCAACAACTTGGCTTTTTTTTTTGAGATGGGGTCTCGCTTTGTAGTTCAGGCTGGCCCTGAGCTCACTATGGAGCCCAGGCAAGCCGACGCAAAATCAGCAATCCTCCTGTCTCTGCCTCCCGAGTGCTGGGATTACAAACGTGAGCCACCACGCCTGGCATTGTGGTATGCAGTGTTGATTTGTTGGTGGGCATGAGTCTCCATGCCCAGCATTCTATGTGGTTACCGGGGATCGAACTCAGGACCTTGCGCTTGCAAGGCAGGCGCCGGAACCACTGAGCTAACCCTTCGGCCCAACTTGGCTTATTTTTACTTCTTTTTTTTCTTTTGAGGCAGAGTCTCACTTTGTAGTTCAGGCTGGCCCTGAGCTCACTATGTATGTAGCCCAGGCAAGCATGGGACTCGGCAGTCCTTCTGCCTCTGCCTCCCAAGTGCTGGGATGACAGGCATGAGCCAGCAAGCCCAGCATTGTGGTACGTGGTACTGATTGCTGGTGGGCATGAGTCACCACGCCCAGAATTATTTTATGTATTTACCAAGATCTAACTGGGGACCTTGTGCTTGCCAGGCTGGCCCCGGAACTACTGAGCTAAATCTCCGGTCCTATTTTTACTTTTAAAAATTGATTTTATTGTTACATTTTGCATACACATTATGATCACAGTCAACATTAAGAGTTTGTACTGTACCAGACAAAACTTAATTCTCATTTTTTCCCATTC
The DNA here is from genome assembly GCA_004025085.1 of Thryonomys swinderianus. NCBI lineage: Eukaryota > Metazoa > Chordata > Mammalia > Rodentia > Thryonomyidae > Thryonomys > Thryonomys swinderianus. The sequence goes on from PVIC010055392.1 coordinate 4,870, forward strand.
CCCTGCTCCCCAAACCCCCCACCCCCATATACATAAGCTTTGTTTCCTTCTTTTTAATTATCAAAGTTTTTGCTTTCCCTGCTTTTTTATTTATTTTTGGTTTATAGAAACTTGATATGTAATTCAGACTGGCCTTGAACTCATTAGTACCCAGGCTGATCTCAAGCTCAATCTTGTTTCAGCCTCCCAAGTACTGGGTACTGGGATTGGAGGCCTTGTCACCACACGCAGCAGCAGCTCAGTTTTTTGTTTTTTTTTTTTTTCTTTTGAGACAGGGTCTTGCTTTGTACACTTCAGGCTGGCTCTGAGCTCACCATACTGTAGTCCAGGCAAGCCTCGAACTCAGCAACCCTCCTGCCTCTGCCTCCTGAGTGCTGGGACCACAGGTGTGAGTCACCACGCCTGGCACTGTGGCATGTGGCATTGATTGCTGGTGGGCATGAGTCTCCATGCCCAGCATTATATGTGGTTACCGGGGATCGAACTCAGGACCTTGTGCTTGCAAGGCAGGCGCCGGAACCACTGAGCTAACCCTCCGGCTCAGCAGCAGCAGCAGCTCAGTTTTAAGGGAAGGATGCATCTCTGATGCAAATCATTAACTTTATCTACTGTGAAGGTTGAATCCTAGGATATACTGGAGTTGGTGCATTACTGGCATTTCCAGTTTTGTAGATTGTTTCTGGATGAGAGAAAGTCCTGACCGCTACAGTGGAATCAGCTTTAATACTGTTTCAAGGCTGACATACTTTCTGGCCTCCTTCAGCTGTATTTTGTATTTGTTTGAGCTCTTTGGTATTTTGGTCTTAAACAGTTTGTGTCTCCCTTGTTGCAATTGTAAAGGACCAGTAGAGGAAAGCCTGTTTGTAGTTAGGGTTCATTTGGGAAGGCAAGACTTCAGGGCCAGAAAAAGCATTAGCAACCGTACAATTAGAGGTTGGAATTGTAAAGTCTGGAGCTTTTTTTTGTAGCTCTTTATGTTTTTATATTCTGGATTTTAACCTGAAAGTGATGTTATTTGTTGACTTAGTGATTCTGAAATTTTTTTGTCATTTATCAGATTCAAGCATAGCCTTTATTTAGTGTTTTAATAATTTATGAAGAGAATAGAACTAAATATTTTCTAAACTATTTAAATGTTAGCAAATATTGTCTGTTTTGTATGTTTTAATTTATTATTATTATTTTTTTTGAGGCAGGGTCTCACTTTGTAGTTCAGGCAAGCCTTGAACTCACAGCAATCCTTCTGCCTCTGCCTCCCAAGTGCTGGGATTACAGGCATGAGCCACCATGCCCAGCACTGTGGTATGTGGTATTGACTGCTGGTGGGTGAGTCACCACACCCATCATTGTATATAGTTACCAGGGATCCAATTCAGGACCTTGCATTTGCGAGGCAGGTGCAGGAACCACTAAATCTCCGGCCGCGTTTTGATTTTTTTTTTTGAGACAGGGTCTCACTGTATAGTTCAGGCTGGCCTTGCACTTTGTGGCACAGATATTGTCATTGATACCGAAAAGTTTACAAGTTAAGGCTATTATATTTTTACTTGTGAATTTTTCTTTTCTCTAAGTTATCTAAAATGGTTTGGAATTAGTGAAGGAAAATTGAAAGTGTACAATTAGCTTTTGCAGTGCATGACAGTGTATTTTACTAAGTGATTCTATTTACTTTTATTTTGTAATACCAGTGATTGAGCCCAGGGCCCTTGTATTAAGCTATATCCACCAACTTTTAAAATTTATTTAAATTTAAATTTATGTAAATTTATTTTGAGTCACTGAATTGTCCAGGTTAGGTTCACGTATGCGTTTTCCTTGTGTCAGTTTCCCAGAGTGCCTGGGTCACAGTCCTGTACCACCACAGGCTACTAAATAATTTTAATTCAGAGTCACCTAAATGTTCTTTCAGAAATACAGTTTTGCTGGGTGTGGTAGCACAGGCCTCTAGTTCCAGCATTTGGGAACCTGAGGCAGGAGGATCTCTGAGTTGAGGCCAATTGGACTACATAGCAAGAATCTTGTCTCAAAATAATACAAAAATAGGGACTGGAGATTTAGTTCAGTGGTTTCCATATCTGCTTGGTAATACCAGGGTCTGGAGTTCAACCCCCAGGACCACATACCACAATGCTGGGTGTGGTGGCTCAGGTTTGTAATCCTGGCATGCCTGTAATTTCAGCCCTTGGGAGGCAGAGGCAGGAGGATTTCTGCTAGTTCAAGGCTAGCCTGGGCTACATAGTGAGTTCAGGGCCAGCCTGAACTGTAAAGCGAGACCCTGTCTCAAAAAAAGAAAACAAAGAAAAACCAAAAGTAAAGAAATTCAGTATTTTCTGCCTTAGTCTATAATCCACAGTGTTATATAATTGCTGTTTGCTCTTTTTATTTTTTATTTTTTTAGACAGGGTCTCACTTTGCAGTTCAGGCTGGCCCTGAGCTCACTATGTAGCCCAGGCAAGCCTCGAACTCAGCAATCCTCCTGCCTCTGCCTCCCGAGTGCTGGGATTACAGGCGTGAGCCACCACGCCCGGCTGTTCGCTCTTTTTAAAAACATACAAAATTGGAGTGATCAGTACAGTGAACTCACCATTTACTCCTACACAGTTCAACATGCCAACACATGGCCAAATTACTTCTTCTGTGTCCCTTAGCTTCTCCGTTATTTTGAAGCACTTGTCATTTCAACCTTAAGACATATATATATATTCCTAAAATAGGGAACAAAAATATAGCCATGTTATTATTGCAGTGATAATGTTAAAGTATTTCTTTATTTGGTTGTTTCAGTAAAAATATGTGTGGAGTAATTATACTTTCATGGTGTAGTATAAGACCACAATGGGGATGAGTGTGGCTTGGTGGTGCATTGCCAAATAATAATAGTGGTAGTAGGGGTGGTAGCAAAATAATCACAGCAACTACCACAGTGAGGAAAAGTATATGGAGTATGGAGAACCTACTGAATAGGAATATCTCACCCATACTGGAGTCAGTGTTTTCAGGAGGAGCCTTTAGTAAAGTTGACCCATAAATACCGGAACTAAAGGATATGAAAGAATTAGCTGGTAGAAGACAGGGCTGAAAATGAGCAGTGAATTTGGGAAATTGTAGATGTTACAACTAGATCTTTTGATTGTTTTTGTTGGGTGGAGGAAAGTAAAGATATGCAGGAAGGATCTGATTTTGAGCAGATTTTTTTTTTTTTTTTTTTTTTTTTTTGTGGTGCTGGGGATCGAACTCGGGCCCTTGTGCTTCCAAGGTAGGTGCGGTACCACTTGAGCTAAATCCCCATCCCCTTGAGCAGATTTTAAGAATAAGGCTTGTTGAAAGGTTCGACTGGGGCTGGAGAGTTAACTCTGTGGTTCTGGTGCCTGCCTAGCAAGCCTGCGTTTGATCCCCGGCAACCACATACAACAGTACTGGGCATGCTGACCCATACCCACCAGCAGTCAGTACCACATATCACAGTGCCAGATGTGGTGGCTCATTCCTGTAATCCCAGCACCCAGGAGGCAGAGGCAGGGGGGATTGCTGAGTTTGAGTCTTCCCTGGGCTACATAATGAGCTCAGGGCAAGCCTGAACTACAAAGTGAGGCCCTGTCTCAAAAAAGAAAAAAAAAAAGTTTGGCCTTCATCCTGGAACGGTAGAGGGCTTCTAAGCAGCAGAGAAATGCTTATCATATCACTGATACAAAAAGAGATGCTTTACCAAAAAGTTTGGGTAGGTAATAATTAGACAAGAGCAATACAAAGGCATACATAGTACAATTAGAGACATGAAAATAAATGACAAGCATGGTCATGGTATAGCTGAAAAATAAAATTGTACTTTCTGGGACTGAATCATAAATTATTTTATAAAAGTACTGTTTGGGTATTTTTTTTAATTCAATTTCAACTTTAGCCAAAAAGAAAACATTTCTAGAGAAAATTAACATTCTATTCCTCTACATATTTCTGTAGAGGATAAAACAAGGTTTCATACATCTATTGCTGAGCTGTAGCCTCTATCCTTTTAAAAGATTTTGTGTGGTTTTTTGTTGTTGTTTTTAACGTTTTGTTTTGCTGTTTGGTTTCAGTTTTTTGGGTTTTTTTGTTTTGTTTTTTTTGAGACAGGGTCTCACTTTGGTTCAGGCTGGCCCTGAGCTCACTATGTAGCCCAGGCAAGCCTTGAACTCAGCAGTCCTCCTACCTCTGCCTCCTAAATGCTGCGATTACAGGTGTGAGCCACCACGCCCTGCTGGTTTCTTTCTTTTTTTTTGAGATGGTTTCATGTAGTTCACACTAGTTCAGAACTCAGGCCAACGAGGCTGGTAGCGAGCTCTGGGTGACATTCCTACTTCAGCTTCCTCAGTGGTGGGATTACAGTGGCACCACCATGCCTGACTTATTTTGATATTTATTTGTTTGAGACAAAGTCTCTCTGTTGCCCAGGTTGGCCTTGAACTTAAAATCTTCTTGCTGCAGCCTCTTGGGATTGCAGGCGTAAGTCACCACATCTGGCTTTCTTTTTTTTTTTTTTCACTAGTTATATTCCCTGTATTCTTGGATAATGTATGTGGGCAATTGAATCCAGGCCTTTGTGAACACTAGACAAGTACTCTTATCACTGAGATACATCTGCCAGCTTGTATGACAACTGAGATACTGTAATAATACTTTTTTTTCCTTTTTGAGACAGGGTCTCGCTTTGTAGTTCAGGCTGGCCCTGAGCTCACTATGTAGTCCTGGCAAGCCTCGAACTCAGCAATCCTCCTGTCTCTGCCTCCCGAGTGCTGGGATTACAGGCGTGAGCCACCACGCCCAGCACTGTGGTATGTGGTGCGTGAGTCTCCACACCCAGCATTGTATGTGGTTTCTGGGAATCGAACTCAGGACCTTGCGCTTGCGAGGCAGGTGCCGGAACCACTGAGCTAATCCTCTGGCCAACTGTAATAATACTTTTAAACTGTTTTAAAATTGATAGTAATTGGGGTTGATAATTAGAATTTTTTTTATCAAGTTCCTGTCATGAGATATCACATTGATCATTGCCAGTGTGAGTTATTTTGCCAGTATTTAGATGATTAGATATGGATATTGAATATATTGTCTTTATGACTCAATGAAATGGATGCTGAGAGGCCGAGTGTAAGCTTTAAAATAGTGTGTAGGCTTATGCATAAGGCTCTAGATTTGTTCTTAGCAGTAGGAAAAAACATGGAAATTGATATTTGATGGAGCCAATTACCTATTGTTAGCAGTTAATTACAGTACCAGAAATTATTATAAAAAGCACAGGGATTTATGTTCATGGATCCCTGTAAAGACATTTAAGTATGATTTATTCATTTGAAGACTTTGTTATTATACATAACTTAGCTGATCGGACTACTTGGGTGAGAAATAGTGTACATTCAACTGATGCCCCTCACCAAGCTGATTTTGGGAAAGCATTTTGACAAGAATAATGGAAACTGTCATATATTTATTTAACAACTTTTTTATTCATTCAGTTATTCACCTACTTGCAGTACTAGGAACTGAACCTAGTGCCTTCACATCAAGCCATACCTCCAGCTTAATTTTTTTTTTTTTTGCTTTTGATACAGGGTCTCACTTTGTAGTTCAGGCTGGCCCTGAGCTCACTATGGTGCCCAACTCAGCAATCCTCCTGTCTCTGCCTCCCGAGTGCTGGGATTACAGGTGTGAGCCACCACATCTGGCATTGTGGTATGCGGTGTTGATTGTTGGTGGGCGTGTCTCCACGCCCAGCACCGGGATCGAACTCAGGACCTTGCGCTTGGAGGCAGGCACGGGAAGCACTGAGCTAATCCTCTGGCCCAAGCTTAATTTTTATAATTAAGTGTATCACTAAGTCTCTGAATTGCCCTGGGTGGGTTTGAACTTGTAATCTTTCTGTCTAGGCTTCCTACAATGCTGGTTTTATAGGTCTACACTACTAGACCTGTCTCAGTTAAATACTTTATAAGCTTTAGGGAAGGTTATATTGTTTACCCTTGAATTCAAGTGGGTATAAAAAGATAGAAATCATTAAGATGCTCTTAGTGTGCTTCTGTGATTGGAAGAAATTGATGACCAGAAATAATGTAATGATGCCTATGTGAGTTTTTTTGTAAGTTTGTTTTTTTGTTCTTGAGACAAGGTCTCGCTTTGTAGTTCAGGCTCACCTGGAGCTCACTATGTGTAGCCCAGGCTAGCTTTGAACTCCTGTCAATCCTCCTGCCTCTGCCTCCTGAGATCTGGGATTACAGCATGAGCCACCAAGCCCGGCATTATGGTAGGTCGTACTGATTGCTGAGATCACAGGCGTGGTGGTAGGACCAGCCTGAACTACAAAGCAAGACCCTATCTCAAAAAAAAAAAAAAAAAAAAAAAAAAA
>PVIC010055393.1:0-11218 GCA_004025085.1 Thryonomys swinderianus
GGTTAGCTCAGTGGTTCCGGCGCCTGCCTTGCAAGCCTAAGGACCTGAGTTCGATCCCCGGTTACCACATATAATGCTGGGCGTGGTGGCTCACGCCTGTAATCCCAGCACTCGGGAGGCAGAGACAGGAGGATTGCTGAGTTCGCGGCGGCTTGCCTGGGCACCATAGTGAGCTCAGGGCCAGCCTGAACTACAAAGCGAGACCCTGTCTCCACAAAAAAAAAAAAAAAAAAAAAAGCAAAAAAAAAAAAAAGTTGAAAGGTATTCCTTGTTCTTGGGTAGGAAGAATCAATATAGTGAAAATGGTCATATTTTGAAAATTGTTCTGATCAAAATTCCAACAGCATATCTTGCACAATTAGAAAAAAATTTCTTAACATTCATTAGGAATCTGAAGAGACATAGAATAGCAGAGGCAACTATGGGTAACAAAAGCCAGGGAGGGAGCATCACAGTCCCTGACCTGAAGTTGTACTGTAAGTTACTGTGTTAGAAACTGGCAAAAAACAAAACAAAACAAAACAAAAACATACCTGAGAATCAATGGGACAGATTGGAAGATGCAGAAACAACTCAAGACATACTCAGTGACCTTATTTCTGACAAAGGAGCCAAGCACCTTCACTAGAGGTGAAGCATTTAATAAATGCTGCTGTACAAACTGGCTTTCCATATACCAAAGATTCAAACTACATTAACCTAACCTAAAAATGAAATGGATCGGGCTGGGATTTACCTTGGTGGTTCTGGTGCCTGTTTCGCAAGCGCAAGGTCCTGAGTTTGATCCCCGGTAACCACATACAACAATGCTGGGTGTGGTGACTCATGCCCACCAGCAGTTAGTACCACATACCACAGTGCCAGGCTTCGTGGTTCATGCCTGTAATCCCAGCACTTGGGAGGCAAAGGCAGGAGGATTGCTGAGTTTGAGGCTTGCCTGGGCTACATAGTGAGCTCAGGGCCAGTCTGAACTACACAGCAAGACAGTCTCAAAAAAAAAAAAAAAAAAAAGAAATGGATCAAAGATCTTAGTATTAAAAAAGAAACACTAAATCTGCTGCAAAAATGGTAGGACTCTTGAAGACACTCCTGTAAGTAAAGTCTTTACAAACAAAACCTCGATTGCATAGGAACTACCTCAAACAACTGTAGTCTCATCTTATTAAAATGTTTTTGCACAGCAAGAGAAATTACCAGGGTCTTAGGGATAAGTTTGTTTTAAATCCGAGAGAAGGCTTTGGCCTTGGACTTTACAGCAATGCTGACATTGTTAGGACTTTGGCGATTCTTAGAAATGAATTAAATGCATTTTGCATAAAGATACACATGACTCTTTGGGGGGTTGGGGTAGAATGTTATGGTACAGATCAAGTGTGTCACCCCCAAAGCCTCTTGGTCCTACTGTGGATTTTGGGAGGGTGATTAATTGTAGAGATGCTATAGGTGACTTGGTGTTAGGGGTGGAGCCTGGTTAGGGGAGGAAGGTCAAGGGCAATATGACCTGTCAAAGTATGTCTCCCGGGCTGGGAATTTAGCTCAGTGGCACAGTGCCTGCCTGGCAAGTGTGAGGTCCTGAGTTTGATCCCTGGTACCAAAAAAAGTATGTCTCCCTGCCTGGCTCCTTCCTTTACTCTCTACTTTCCAGCTGCCATGTGAGGAGCTTTCCTTTGTCAGATACTGCACATGTCTTATTGCCTTGGAGCTAGTCAACTATGGACTAAAAACATGAGCCAAAATAAACTTCTCCTTATTTAAAAAACAAAAAACAAACAATAACAAAAAACCGAAACCAAAAATATTCAAGGCTAGCCTGGGCAACTGAGAGTCCTACATTAAAAAAAAATACAGGGCCGGAGATTTAGCTCAGTGGTTCTGGCAAGCACAAGGCCCCTGGTTTGATCCCCAATAACCACGTACAATAATACCACAACCAGCAATCAATACCACATACCACAATGCTGGGCATGGTGGCTCATGCCTATAATCCCAGCATTCAGGAGGCAAAGGCAGGAGGATTGCTGAGTTTGTAGCCTGGGTTACATAGTGAGCTCAGGGCCAGCCTGAACTACAAAGCGAGACCCTGTCTCAAAAAAAAGAAAAAAAAAAAAAGAGGTAGGAATAAATAAATCAGTCATAGAGCTCTTGTGGAACATGCGTGAAGCTAAAGTTAATCCTTAGCACAAAACATAAGATGTTTGCAAATTTGTTTTCCAGGTATGAATTACATCGATCGTTTATATGGTAGTTTCAATTAAAGAACTTTAAAATATATTATATACATAAGGTAGGCAATGTCAGGTATTGAGGGAACTGTCTCATTGTCACATGGTGAGCTGGAAACAGAACTGCAGGCATCTAATTTTGAGCCCAGTGCTCCAAACTCCCCTCTCAGATAGCAACGTGGCGTCAACACAGAACACTGCATTGCAGGTCTGGAGGTTTTAAATCCCGACTCACAAACTACCTATTCTGTCCTTGAACATTTACATTAACTAGGCCTTATAAGGAACTACAGGGGAGGCAATGTAGGAATAAATCTAAAGGTCAGTTACCTGTGCAAAAACAAATGATCCCTACAGGATTAGAACAATTATTGTATAAGTTTTATCATTTTTTTTTTTTTTTGGTACTGGGTTGAGCCTATGGCCTTTGCACTGTACTATATTACCTACCCTGTATTGGGGGGGGTGTTGAGACAAGGTATTGCTATTAGTTCAGGCTGTCCTTGAATTTACTTTGTGGCCTAGGGTGGTCTCACACTTTTTGCAATACTCCTGCCTTAGCTTCCTGAGTGCTGCGACTAGAGGCGTGCACCATACCCAGGGTCTTCTCTTTTCGACATATGTATATGTAGTTCAGGTTGGTCCTGAATTCACTATGTAGCCCATACTCGCCTAGAACTCATAGTCTCAGCCTCCAGAGTGGAGGGATTATAGGCGTGTGCCACCATGCCTACCTTTTATTTTATTTTGAACAGTCTCACAAAGTAGCTCAAGTGCCCTGTTCAGTTTGAATTTGTGATCTTCCTGCTTCAGTTTCCCAAGTAGCTAGAATTAGAGGTGTGTCCCACTGTACCAACCTACAAGTTTTATCATCTCATGTAATATATTCCTTATAAGGACCAATTCTAATAGTATTTTCTTTTCAATGCTGGTGTTCAGCCGAGCATCTTGTGTATGCTAGAGAAGTGTTCTATCACTGACCATGCGGCAATCTTCCAGCCCTTTTTATTTTTTTATATTATTTTTCATATTTTGAGAGACTCTTACTAAATTATCTGATTGGCTTCAAACTTTCAATCCTCCCGCCTCACCTATTCAAGGAACCGAGATTATAGGTTTGTGCCACCACAGTCAGCCAAGTCTCCATTCTAAAGGCTTGAGACTACGGTTAATGGGTGAAGTCACTTTTTCCAGGTCACACAGAAAGTCAGCAGCAGTGTGGGGACCACACGCAAGTGTAACTCCTCCTTATGGTTTATTTGTAGATGTTTCCTCAAAGCCCCCTGGGATCACAGATGAAGATTAGGGAAGTGACTGGATCACCGGGTGTGACACTCATCAGTGAATTAGTTCAGTGATAAATTTATATATAAATAAATGTGATGTGAAGACTGGAGGAGTGGCCTGGAAAGGTTTATCTTCCTTCTCCCTTGGTCCCTCTCAGCAACTCTGCCATGTCATTCTGCCCTGGAGCCAGCCCACTATTGGACTATATTAAACTGTGAGACAAAATAAACCTCTCTCCCTTTAACATGTAGGTGTTGGGTATTGTGTCACAGCAACAAGTTTCACATTGCCTTGTTTTCCAAACCAGCTTAGCTTGGCCTTCTGACTGAACATTCTATTTCTCTGCACACATATCAGCTTCAGTGCTACAGACAGATGCTGAGCTGGTGGTCTCCTCACCACAACTTTTGTTTTAATGTTTTTAATCTCTTAGTTTATTATTATTTACTCATTTAGTAAATATTTACTGAGTCCGTATTACACTGTAGGAGAAAAGCAAAAATTCCACACAATTTTTGCTTCTGCATATGTCACATGGGAGAGGCTGATACCAATAAAATAACTTCACACAGTAAAGTTAAAACTGATTAGTCTTATGAAGTATAAGTATTGGCAGGGAGGTCAACCAAGAAGTGATGACTGCTCCCAGACCAGAAGGAAGACTTAACTTTGGATGGAGATGAGAGTTTCTGAAAGAAGTAGCAGCAGGTGCAAAGGCCCTGGGGTAGGAGGGTGCCTGGTACATTAGAGAACTAATGACCAGTGTGGAAGAAAAGGGGACAAAATGAAGAGAAGCAGAGGGCAGACCATGCAAGGTCTTGTGAGGTATGCTAGAATTTGGTTTTAAATCTGAAAGCAGTGGGGAGCCACATGACATTTTTAAGCAAGCTCAAGCCTAGTGATCAGATCTGAGTTTCAAAAAAGATAACATAGTGTTAGTAGAAGGATATTAGTCAGCATTGAGTAGAGCAGTCAGAAGCTGCTGTAGTCCAGATGATAAAAAATGGTAGCTTGGAACACAGTGGTTACTAAAACAAAAAGGTAGGTTGTTAAAATGAACATGGGTGGATATTAAAGCAGATTAGCTCTTTAAAATTTGGATAGGAGCCGGGCGTGGTGGCTCACACCTGTAATCCCAGCACTGGGGAGGCAGAGACAGGGCGATTGCTGAGTTCGAGGCTTGCTTGGGCTACATAGTGAGCTCAGAGCTAGCCTGAACTACAAAGTGGGACCCTGTCTCAAAAAAAAAAACAAAACATTTGGATAGGGGCTGGGGATGTAGCTCAGTGGTGCCACCACCTGCCTGGGAAGTGCAAGGTCCTGAGTTAGATCCTGGTTCCAACCCCCCCCCCCCGCCCCCCCGAAAAAAGATTTGGGATGGACTATGAGAATAAGGGAAAATAAGTTTAAAGATACCGTCTCTGCAGATAATGTTCAACTGATGGTGCCATTCACTTAGATTAGGAACACTGGGAAAGGAATAGGTTTTTTTTTTTTGACTGGGAGACAGAGGAGACAAATGAATTCCATTTTGGACACACTTGAGTTAGTATATATAAACTCCGTAAAGGATACAGCATGACTTTTTTTTTTTGTGGTACTGCGGATTGAACCACAGACTTCTGCACTAAGCTACATCTCTTTTTATTTTGAGGCAGGGTCTTGTTCAGTTACTAAGTTGCTCAGGCTCAGCTCAAACTTCTGCCTCAGCCTCCCACAGTGCTGGGAGTAACCATATTCAGCTTGGGCTGTTGTTTTGTTTGTTTTTTTGAGACAGGGTCTTGCTCTGTAGCCCAGAGAAGCCTCAAACTCAGCAATGCTCCTGTCTCTGCTTCCTGAGTGCTAGGATTATAGGTGTGAGCCATCACATCTGGCACTGAGTTTTTTCTTTTTTCGAGACAGGGTCTCACTTTGTAGTTCAGGCTGACCCAAACTCACTATGTATCCCAGGCTGGCCTCAAACTCACAGCAATCCTCCTGCCTTTGCTTCCTGAGTGCTGGGATTGCAGAGATGAGCCACCATGGTATATGATTAGTGGGATTGAACTCAGGACCTAAGGCTCGCCAGGCAGATGCCAGAACCACTGAGCTAAATCCCCAGCCCTGGAGTATGTTTTTTCAATTGTTTTGTTAGAGACAGAGTTTTGCTGTGTAGCCCAGGCTGTCTGCAACCCGCTATGTACAGCCATGTGTTTTTGTTTCCTGCTATACCCTTGTTGTCATGTATAATGCTTGATATATTAGGCACATTGTAAATGTGTGAAAATACACAAGTGCATACAATCTACACATGAACCTTGGAATCTTTTTCATGTGAAACGATTAATTTTATGTGTCAATTTTCATAGGCTATGATCCCAAGTTGTAAATCAAACACTGCTGTACATGTTGCTGTTTACAACTGGTTGACTTTACATATATATGTATGTATTTGTAGTGCTATAAATCAAACCCAGGACCTTACACAAGCTAAGCAAATACTTTGTCATTGTGCTGCATCCCTAGCTCTCAGGTGATTTTATTTTATTTTTTTAGTTTTTTTGAGACCAGATCTTGATTTGTAGCTTAGGCTGGCCCTGAACTGACTATGTAGCCCAGGCTAGCCTCAAACTCACAGCAATTCTCTTGCCTCTGCTTCCCGAGTGCTGGGATTACAGGTATGAGCCACCACACCCAGCATTGTGATATGTGGTACTGGGGATCAAACTGGGGACCTTGTGCTTGCCAGGCAGATGTCAGAACTATCCCCTAAAACCAGAGTAGCTAATTCCTTAAGATAAATCTGTATATGCTACTAGTTTTCTGGAGAACCTTGATTAAAATGTTATGAAATAAAATGGAAAACAAATAATGTGGGTCAGGAGATCAAGGTTGCAATGTTTGCCCTGTTGCATATCTACTGTGTGAGGTTGGGCCTTTCTGCCAACTTCTGAGACCCAATTTCCTTGTTAGAGATACTAATAGTATCTCAATGATGTCATAAGTGGAAAAGATCACTGCAGACTGCAAAACAGAATTACATTCTTAGTTTAAGGCTATAGCCCTAGGATTAGGAATGGTATAAATTTAACTTCCAGACAAAATTGGCAACAGTATAACCAAGAAAATAAATGCTCCCTGGATCATTATGATATCAATATTTGTACAGTCTTTATGTTCATTTAACTTTGACTTGTAATAGCTACACAATGCATCTGGTGGCATTTTATATTTTACCTTTGACAGTAGATTCAATCTCCTTTATGGCAGATTCGTTTTGAGCTTCTGCGAGTTTTTCATTAATTTCCATTATTTCCATGAGGAAATGATTGTCCATTTTATACTCTGTCCCCTCAGGAATCTCTATTCCATGGAGCTTTAGCTATTAGGACAAAAAGCAAGAAAAATGTTTGGTTCAAGAAACTATGGCCAAAGTCAGTAAATCCTGTTCTCTTTTCAAAATATACCTCTTGGGGAAAACTTGAACAGTATTGGAAATGAAAGTCTGACAGGAGGTTGCCAAAAGCTTGGACTGAGATAGGAATGCTGGACCAAGAGCCCACTTTGTCTTGCCTAAAATTGTGTGGCCCTGGGACATCATCCCTTTAAAGAAGTTGAAACAGATGTCTGTAAACACCATTCAATTCTAAAATTTTATTGACTCGAAGATACTCTTGAAAAAAATACACCCCAAAGTGCTCCATGCTAACACCATCATCAAATCCTCGAAACTTATAGAACAAAGTTTAAACAATGCACCTGAGACAGTAAGATTTACAAAGAATACCCAAGAGAAAACTACACTTAGGTAGTCTCTTTTTTCTTTGTATAGCATCATTGAGGCTAAATATCATTGGGATCTTGGATTAGCTCAAGTCTCAAGGACTGTTCTGTGGAACGCAGGGGAAATAGCCATCTTACATGATGATGAGCAATAGGAAGTCATACACAGAAGGGTTGGGAAATCACCTTACTAGGTATAGTCCCCTGCTCAGGGGGGACAGAAGAGTCTTATAGGCATCATTCACCAGGGTTGAATGCTTCTCTGATAAGTCCTTTTCAGTCTGTTAGAAATGAATATAGTCTTATTACTATGGAAATCAGCAGTTTTAAATTTCTTTTTGTTTTTATGGTACTGGGGAGTGAACCCAGGGAACACTGAATGCCATCATTAACTCGTTGAATTTTTGTTTTGAGTCAAAGTTTTGGCCTATAGTCCAGGTTAGCCTAATATTCCTTATATAACCCAGGCTGACTGAACTTGTGCTCCTCCCACCTCAATCTCCTGAGCGCTATGATTACATGTATATACCACTAAACCTGGCCTTATCTATTATTATTTCTTGTAATACTAGGTATTGAGCTCAGGAATGCTGAGCTACTTCCCAAGTTCTTTTTACTTTTATTTCTAGATAAGGTCTCACTAAATTGGCCAGGTTAGCCTCTAGTTTGAGATTCTACTGCCTCAGCCTCTTGAGTAACTATTACAGGTATGTGCTACTGTGTCCAAACTTTTTTTTTTTGGTACAAGGGATCAAACTTGTACTTTTGAGACAGGAACCGGTACCACTGAGCTAAATCCCCAGTCCCTCCCAAATTTTTATAGCATCCTGATGGGCAGCTAAGAAAGTGGCCAAAATGCACAGAACTGGTGTTGGATGAGGGGTATTTTCCAAAGCTGTATGGAAAGTCAGAGGAAAAACGGTAAGTAGATGGTATCTTCACCACCTGGCTGGTTTTGAGTCAGACTGTCACAGGTGGAGCTCATTATTCAACCCTGTCTCTGATAACAACATAACTACAAGGCCACTGCCACCCACCCAGCAACCACACGTACACTGAAGTGGCCAATAAACTACCTGAGACCTCTGGCTGAAGAAATCCGGATGGACAAGACGCTGTAGTTGCTGGTACCTATGCTGAAGCTTTGCAGTGTTAATTCTGAAGGAACGGTTGCTGGAAAAAAATTGGGAGATGAAATTCATGCAACAAATACTGTAGGTTTATCTACTACAGGTCTGGTTCCGGTTCTTACGGGGAAGATATAATTAAGAGATAATCTTAAAAAATGTAGTAACTGCAAGGAAAACATAACAATGCCACACAAGGTAGATTCCACGGAGAAAGAGAAAAGCGGTTCCATCGGACGAAAAAAGTTACCTAGGATAGAAACCAGCAAATGCAAAAACCATGGGGTGGGAACAAGATAGCTTATTTCAATCCAATCCCCTTCATTTTCTCCTCCCAAAGCCGCCTCTATTTTCTCACTAGTTCAGCTCTGCCCACACTCTCCCTCCTCTTTCCAACTTCCTAAGCCTTCAGGGTTTTTGAAAGAAAAATAAAACCTCCATTTCTTGGCCATTACCTCTTAATCCCCACTTTCCCCTTAGACCTTGCCCACAACCTTGTTTGAACTTTTACTATCATATCCAGTATATAATTTCTGCTTTGCTTTGCTAAGGACAGAATCCGGGGCTCCTGCAAGAAGCCCGTTAGTCCCTCATCTCAGACTCAACTTCAGTCCAATACTTTTCTCTTTAGTCTCAACCCAACTTCCAGTTTTTTGACCCGACCCCTTTCCCCGAGCTCCACCCCCCCACCCCCCGCCGTCTCCGTCCCTTTCCCTCAGGTTCCGCTCCTCCAATGCAACCTGGTCCTTCTAGCTCCTTTCCCCATTTCTCTACTCCCACGTCGCTTCCTTCACGCCCCTCACGTGAGCTTCCCAAAATTGACAAAGCCTCAAGCCGGGCTCTCTGGTGCTCCACCCACCTACCAGACCAGCCCAGCGAAGCCAAACCTGCCCGCCCTCCCCTCACGCAGGCCAGCCCCCGACGTCGCTCCCGTCCAGACAGACTTTCGAAGCGCGTACCAATTGAGGAGGCTAAAGTAGTCTCGAGTGGGGTCAGGTGGTTGCAGCGCGTGGCACTGTGGGCAGAAGAATCCGTCTCCCTGCGCCGGGCCCCCTGGGCCGCCGCACTTCCAACACCGCGCCGAACTGCTTCCTGCCTGCGGGGCGGCGTGGCAGTTTAGCAGTCTCCTTCTCGGGGCCCCCAGCAGCCGCCGCCCCCATCCCCGAAGCGAGGCCCCGGCCCTCCAGCCCCACATCTGGGCCTCAGCCTGTCTCGCCGCGGTCACCTGTAGGGAAAAGGAGCCGCGGTAGCCAACTAGAATGACGCGGCTGCTAAGCGAGAGAGCGCGTAGAGGGCGGGGTCATGGGGAGGGCATGGAGGTTGAGTCCCGCCCTGCTTTCTGAACTACAGCTCCCGGCAAACATTGGGGTCACACATACCGGCCACATCCGCTTATTCTCATTGGTCCAGCGGTGGTAAAGGGCGTTTTGATTGGCTGAGGGTGGAGTTTGTAAGTACAGGTTTAGCGCCACTCGGCTGCCGTGTCTGCGGTGAGCCTGCTTCTCCTGGTGGGCTCACTTGGTGAGTCATAGTGGGAAACTTCCTTTGTGTGCTTGAAAGTTCAAGTCCCTTCTTCAGGGTTTATGCACATATATTCTCTTTAGCTTCTGCTCTGACTGGATTTTTGAAGTGGAAAAGAGTGCGTGGGCGACACTTCCTTTAAGATGGTGTTGGAGGTGAAATTGTTACTTAAAAGATGAAACAGGCCTAGAGATCCAGAATGGGAAGGAACAAACAGAGTTGTGGTCTCCAATACCAGAGTGAAGTTACATTGTAAAGAATTATGTAAGTGTTAATTATGTGATCATTCTTTAGATTTCAATCCCTGCAATACTTAGGAGAAACCAGATTTAGCTGCTTGGCGCTACGGAACTGAAAATGCTCTCACGTGTGAAGTGTGTCGTGCTAGTGCCCATAAAATAGAATGTGGAGTAGGGTGGCAAGCAGAGGATAGGAGGACACCAGTCTTCCTTGGGACTCAAGTTTTGCTGGCTTTTGTTTTTGATTTGTTTTAGATAGTGTTGCTGTGTACTTAAGATTGATCTTGAACTCTGTAGCCTAGGCTGGCCTCAAATGAGTGGTGATCTTTCTGCCTCAGACACCACGTGTGCCACCATGCCTGGCTTCAGGTTTCACTATTTGTAAGAAGGGTTGTGTGGCACCTCTTAAGACTATTGAGTATTGGAATCCTGGAGTTTGCTGTGTTCACTCCCCCTCCCCCCAGAAGAATAGTTTCCAATTAGCAAAGAGATAGATGGAGTTACTAGATCTGTTTTCTGTTTTGTTTTGTTTTAAGTTTTTTGAGACAGGGTCTCACTTTGTAGTTCACGCTGGCCCTGAGCTCGTTGTGTAGCCCAGGCTAGCCTCAAATGTACACAACCCTGCCTCTGCCACCTGAGTGCTGGGATTACAGGCTATGAGCCACCACAGCTGGCAGATCGGTTTTGTGTTGGGATTCATTAAGTGGACTTTGTTGTATGTCAGAGGAACTGGGTTCACATGGTCCCTACCTCCTGGAGAATACTCAGAGGTAAAAGGAGTATCAATGATATTTTGGGCAAATAGTTCCCCAAAAGTGGCAAAGAGAGTTAAACTCTACAGTTTTTTTTTTTACTAATCTTTTATTCCAAGTGACTGAATACTTTGTTTTCTTTTGCTTTCAGAAATGTAAGTGTAGGGTTGATTGTATTAATGAGCTTGTTTCATTTATTGTATATATATATATATATTGGTGATACCAGAGATTGAACAACTCAGGAGCTTATGCTGGGCAGAATCTTTTTTTTTTTTTTTTTTTTTTTTTTTTTTTTTTTTTTTTTT
>PVIC010055394.1:0-11227 GCA_004025085.1 Thryonomys swinderianus
AAAAAAAAAAAAAAAAAAAAAAAAAAAAAAAAAAAAGAATATATAACAGGTAAAAGAAAGTACTTAAAATTTGTAGTTAATTTTGAAAACAATCTGTAGGCTTTTACACACATACATATATGCATATATGTAAAATTTGAAAACTTACATGTGGATACTATTTTATTAACTGTTTTTATTCACACATGTTTATATCACAAAGTGATCACATTTAGTGTGGGGAGTTGGTACATGTGTGCAACTCGTCTGAACCCTTTTTACTTCCCTCTGCCCTCCTCCCCTAATCTCCTGCTACATTAAATTCTGATTTATTCTTTTAAAACCTAGACATTGGAGAAACAAGAATAATCACTTTCCTGTACCCTCATAAAGCTGTTTTGTTTGTGACGACAGATACCTACCTAGCTGGGGCTAATTCTATTAAAAAGGAATAAATCCATTTTTATAAGTAAACTGATGAAAGGGCAGGGCTACTGCTAAATAAAAGGATTCCTAGGGCTAGGGACTTAGCTCAGTGGTTCCAGCACCTGCCTCATAAGCACAAGGTCCAGAGTTCAATCCCTGGTACCCCCCCCCACAAAAAGAAATTAGGCTCCAAATAAAGGGATTCATTCCTACGCCTTCTCTCCAGGGCTACTGAACCCCAACCACTCTCTGCTCCTCTCTGCCTGGTGATTTCACCTTCCTTTGGCCCACCTTTCTCTTGGTGGCCCAAAGTATGTCCGCAGCCTGGGATTACCCCCTCACAGGCCTCATCAGAGAGGAAGGAAGGACTGTCTCTTGTCTGCAGCTTCTGTTAGACATGCTCCAGGGAAGTGCTGACTGCCCACGCTGGCCATGTGCCCATCACTAGCCAGACACCAGCACGCTGCACTGTGCCCCTCACAAGGTCCCAGACCTACTATTAAGGGTCGTCGGGGAGGAAGGTTCTGCACTCGACACTAGACAGCAGTGGGAGGAATTCAGACAACAGCCATTCGCAGTTAACCTTCCGGAGCCATAGTACATATGCTAGGTGCGAACTAAAGAACGTTACCTCTAAAAATACCTCTCTGTAGTCTGGTGAAAGGGAAAGATGGCAGAATTTATAATAAAAGTCACTAATGATTTGTTTTTAAACCATTTCATATCTTTACTATCTCTTAAGCATATGTTTGCTAGTGGACAGCTCAGCAATATAAGAACTATAAACTGCCGTTGGGTGGCTGGGCCCAGCTGCAGGAGCTGGGTCCGGGGTACGGCCTGTTTTAAGGTGTGTCTTTCCACGGTGCCCTTCCCAGGGCGGGGCTTCCCACCACCTTGAAGGGGACAGCTTTGCTCTCTCACACTCTCACCGAGATGTGCAGGCCTTGGAGGCAGCCCACCACGCACCACCGAAAAGTCTGAAACCCCGAGACAAATAAACCATTTCTCCTTTAAGTTGTGTGCCACAGGCACCTGGTTCCAGCAAAGGGGAAACTGATTACTACAAGATCTTTGCACATGTAGGGAAACTGAGATGATGATGCTAGGGTGGAGCCCTAATCCAGTTCAGCTGACGTCCTTATAAAGGGAAACAGACTGGCACGGGGGAGTTGGCCATGGGAAAACACAGGTTCAAGGTGGAGCTATGCTGCCGTGAGCCAAGGAAAACCTGGCACTACTAGAAACTGGTGGAGCAAGAGGGATCCTTCCCTACAAGTTTCAAAGGGAGTGTGGCCCCGACAGTACCTTGATATTGGACTTCAGGTCTCCAGAACCTCAAAAGAATATATTTCTCCTGTTTTAAGTTAATCAAATTGTGGTACTTTGTCATAGAAGCCCAGGAAACTAATACAGGTGGCACAACTCAGTTTTAAAGGATACTGGTTACAAATCAAGGGCACTCAAGTCTGTTGCTCTCTAATACCCACCTGTGAAAAAAAAAAAAGTATCCTAATGAGTGAAAAAAATATGAATGAGTTGGCTTGATTTTGGTAATCATTTTACAATGTGTTACATATAAACACACCACACTATATATATATATATATATATATATATATATATATATACACATTATCGTCTTGCTACCTCAGCCTTCTGAGAGGCTGGTACAACAGGTGCGTGCCAATGTGCCCAGCAACCTTACTTTAAAAATACCATTAGTGTTCTGTTGATTACAGTGCATTGACATTCATGCTGAGAATAAAGCTCCTGTTATCTTAATATAAATGAAGGCAGTGGTTCACAGATGTGTAAATATTGTAACTGTTCTCTGATATGAGAAACTGAAGATGTAATTGAGTTCTAGAATGTATATTGTGAAATAGAAAATTCTCAAAGGGAAATGGGGTAGAGGGGTGAGTAATGAGGAGTAAGAAAAAATGTGATATTAATAAAAAAAGGGAAACAAAGATTATGTATTTAGTGGGTGGGGGTTGTAGGTTGAGTGGGGGAATGGGAAGAAATGTGAATTAAATCATGTCATATACTGGTACAAATTCTCAATATTGAGTGTGATCGTGATGTGTATAGACAAGGTACCAATAGAGATTCAAGACGCAAAAAACAAAAATGAAGGAGGTGACAACAAACTGGTCTTACTGATGCACTTCACGAAAAGTTCCAATTTAACTTAAAAATATCTTTCATGAAACCATATAGTAACTTTGTATAATTTTGAACCTCGAAGACATGTCTTTTTACTTTTTTGTGACAAAGTAAGAAATGAGCAGAAAGTGCTTTTCTCAATGATGAAATACAGCATATCTAAGTGCTGATGTGGTTATTTCTTGGGACACTGCTTTTATTTGAAAGGATGATCAATGAGACAAATTAATCAGACTTGGGTTTTTGCAGGCATTTTGCTCAATGAACAGAGGACCTGTCACCAACAACTGACAGCGTTTGTGGCCAGTGAGACAGTTTGAGTTTACAACTGCAAGACAGGTTTTTCACTTTCCTAGGCATCTGCTGAATACCCACTTGTGATGAAAAAGCACTGGATTCCCTTAGCAGGATACTTGTCAAATGACCAAAGACAAAATTGTAACACATTTAATTTAAAGATTAAATTGGCATTTATTAAGGACTCGTGAATTGGAGTTGTATCTCTTCTCAAAATTTAGGAAAGATCTTCCATTGCATATGGCAGAATACTGAGTTTTGATTAGGTATCATGAGCAAGGACAAAGTCTATAAAAAACAGAGTGGTGAACATCGGATTACTATTCTTGAAATGGAGGGGGCCATCCTTCTCCTGCCAGCTGAAACCGGCCTGTTTGGAGATATGGCTATTGTCTCCCTTTCTCCTTTCTGAAAAGGTTGGATAGCTTAGCTTTTATGTAATGACATGGAACTTTAGCATGAATGACTCCATTTTGGTTTGGCTTGTTGGGATACAATGCAAGAGTTCATTATTTGAAAGTATAGTTTAAAGACTTTTCTGATGAGATCCACGGAGATATTGACAATGTGATTTTAATAGTATATTAAAATGTGTGAGTGTGTGGAAGGTCAGACAACTCCAAAGGGCCAATAATTTTCAGAAGCGTGCAAGTGTCATGAAACCAAAAACTTTGTGTACCAATGACACAATATGATTTTAGGACAGGGTCCTATGGGATACATGCCCTAATCTTTCAGATTTGTCTGAAAAGATAATCTGAGCCTAAGGGTTCTAGCCCGGCCTGAACAACATAGCTGAGATTATTTCAAAGACAAAACACAAAACATAGTATTGACCTTTGGATTCCTGGAATTCTAGAGTTCTTGAACCAAATTTTAAGAATCACTGTACTATTACCTTGTCTACCACAGTGGATTATAACCTCCTGTGCAGGGACCACCAGAGTAGTTATGCCCAAAGCAGACTATAAGCAGTATAGGCTGCAAAGAGTAACACCCCTCAACTGACCTATTTTTTTTTTTTTTTTGAGACAGGGTCTCGTGTTATAGTTCAGGCTGGCCCTGAGCTCACTATGGTGCCCAGGCAAGCCACTGCGAACTCAGCAATCCTCTTGTCTCTACCTCCCAAGTGCTGGGATTACAGGCGTGAGCCACCACATCCGGCATTGTGGTATGCGGCGTTATTGTGGTGGGCGTGTCTCCACGCCCAGCAGTATCTGTGGTTACCGGGGATCGAACTCAGGTCCTTGCGCTTGCGAGGCAGGCGCTGGAACCACTGAGCTAACCCTCCGGTCCACTGGCCTATTTTAAGAAGTGAGTCTGGCTGAAGCTTAAGTGACTCAGAGAAGCACCGCATAAACTCTGCAGAAGTGAGCAGGTTAGCGCACCCCTCCCACTAACGGCCACAGCAGAGGAAAACACCCTGTGAGAAACAGCCTGAGGGGCTCGAGTGAGAGGTCAGAGGTCAGAGTAACTTGCACCCAAATTCTATTCCCACAACTAAAACTTTCTTAACTAGAGGGACAAGGTTCGAATTACAACCCAATATTTTGTTTTGCTCCTCATTCAAGAGTGCCTTGTCTTTTCCTCACAAGCCTTGCCTGCATTAGCTTCCCAAGCAATCGTAGAACTGCATATCCTTGCATATAGTTCCCCTTTACACCAATCCAATTGCCAGTAAAAATCAGTGGCTTGGACTGGCCAGGGCCTTTGCTGATTGCTCAACACTGGCCATCTTGTCCCCACTTTTTTCTTTAATTTAGTCTCAGAGTCTTTCTTCAGCCCTGCGTTGTACACTGGGCAGGAGTCTGGAATCTACTGTGGAGACAGATCTCCAGCACTCTTGAGGGGAAAGACTATTATTCACTGTTAGAACTTTAAGGCGCCAACATAACACATGGTGTTCAATTAATAAATATAAATTCACTAGTTACAGGTAGTGGCCCTCCTTAGTCACCTGCACAATGCCTAATGAAGCAAGTCCAGGAAAATAAAGTATTAGAGAGAGGTCAGCAAAGATCAATGGATGCTTTTAAAATAAATCTGAAGAGTCAAAGAAAAGATGATAAAAACATGAACAAGTTAACCAGTCTGAGAAGACTTTGGTAGCCATCCTGGCAGAAATGACAAGGGCGTTTGGGTGCCAAGAGACTCAGTTCCAAACTGCACTTAAAAAGACGCACCTGGAACTCCAACAGGCCCCTTCCCTGTGAAACTCCTGGTTAAAGAGGAGAGGTCGGGCTGGAGATTTAGCTCAGTGGTTCCAGGACCTGCCTAGCAAGCGCAAGGTCCCCATTTCTATCCCGGGTAACCACATACAACAATACGGGGTGTGGTGACTCATGTCCACCAGCAATCAGTACCACATAGCACAGTGCAGGGCTTGGTGGCTCACACCTGTCATCCCAGCACTTGAGGCGGAGCCAGGAGACTTGCTGTGAGTTTGAGGCTTGCCTGGGCTACTAAGTGAGCTCAGGGCCAGCCTGAACTACAAAGCGAGACCCTGTCTCAAAAAAAAAAAAAAAAGAGGAGAGGTCTATGTGACAAAATAGGGACCAACCACAATGAGAAAAAAAAAAATGCACTCAACAGAAGAATGACATTCATAAGTGTGTGAAGGTATCTGTTTATGATTTTCACTCCATAGTTCATTAAATCACATTATAAGACCTATCCTCTGTTTCTCTCCTGGATGTATTAATATTATGCACTGAATGGGAACGTATGTGCTCATAAAAACTAGTCAGAGCATGGCTCACGCCTGTAATCCCAGCACTTGGGAGGCAGAGACAGGAGGATTGCTGAGTTCGCGGCGGCTTGCCTGGGCACCAGAGTGAGCTCAGGGCCAGCCTGAACTACAAAGCGAGACCCTGTCTCAAAAAGCAAAAAAAAAAAAAAAAACTAGTCAGAGCAGAAGAGACAGGAGATCAAAGGGAAAAGGGGAAAGACAGTAAACTCAAAATATAAGCTTGGGTCAGGGATTTAACTCAGTGCTGCTGTGCCTGCCTTACAAGTACAAGGTCCTGGGTTTGACCCCTGATATGTGGGGGGGCGCTGGGGTGAGCCTTCAGAAGAAGCGGCTTCATTTTGATCTCTCTTGTGGTGCAATGTAGCATAACAAAGACAGTGACAGTATTGGCCAGCTGCAAACCTCCCTGGTTCTCCCAGAGGAAACCATCCTTTGGCTACTCTGATTGAACTGAGAGCCTGCCAGCCAAGCCAGCATCTTTTCCTTTCACCAGGCCATCCCACGCCACAAAGGCCTACCTTGGTAATATGAGGAACACTGTTTAAACTGCGGACTGGAGGTAAATGATCTTCCGTTCCTGGAAATAGTTCAGTCTCCTGAAAGTGCATCTCAGTTTCATCTTTTTTAATTTCTGATACCCAATTCTAAAAAGAATGGGAGAAAAAGGTGAATATACAGTTTTAAATCATTAACAAAGCATTAGAAAGAATTGTACATCCTAATTTCCTATGCATCCATTTTTAGGTGATAATTTCATGCACCATTCTCTATCTCTACCTTTTCTTCTTAATTGTGGCAAACAAAATAACATAAAAATTGACCTTCTTAACCATTTTTAGCACATAATTCAGTTTAAAAATATTCACATTGTGGTTGCTTGTCCTACTTACACCTGGATATATATACTCGTATGTGACTCCTTCAAAAGACCAGATCATAGATATTAAAGAATTAAAACTATATACTTTCTAGGAAAAACACTTAGAAATCATGGATTGGACAAAAGTTTCCTAAATAAAGCATAAAGTCCCAAACTACAAAGAAAAAAATAATTTCATCAAAATTTAAAATGTTTGCTGCCCAATGCATTGTTTAAAAAAATGGAAGAGGAAGCCATATCCTATCACAAAAATATTGGCAAAACATGTACGTAATAAAAGACATATATTTTCCAACTCAGTAATGAAAACTAGAAAGCTAATTTTTTGAAATGGACAAACGGTTTAAAGATACCTTACATAAAAAGATACATGGATGGCAAAGAACCATTATCAAAAGACATTCAGCCTCATTAATCATTAGAGATAAGCAAATTAAAACCACATGAGGCCGGGCGTGGTGGTTCACGCCTGTCATCCCAGCACTCAGGAGGCAGAGACAGGAGGATTGCTGAGTTTGAGGCTTGCCTGGGCTACAAAGTGAGCTCAGAGCCAGCCTGAACTACAAAGCAAGACCCTGTATCAAAAAAAAAAACAAAAACCACATGAGATACCATTAAGTAACTAGTAGAATGGCTACCATTAATAAAACGGGCAATATTAAATATTGATCAATATATAAAGTAACTGATAAGTGTATACATTGCAGGCAGGACTGCACAATGGTGGAGCCATTTTTAAAAACAGTTTTGGAAATAAAATTTACAATAAAAATATTTTGGCAGCTCATTCATAAACTCTAAATAAATAAGCTGAGAACTCCATACAGTTCAATACTGAGTGATTCGAAAGAACAAACTATGGATATTTGCAGTAACACAGGTAATTTGGAAAGCATCATGCTAAGCGTAAGAACACATGCACAAAAGGAAGCATATTGTATGATTGATTATATTTATCTAAATATCTAGAAAAGCAAAATTATGGTGATAGCAGACTAGTGCTTGCCAGAAGCCAAGGTATGGGGTCTGCATTAACTGCAAAAGACAGAAGGAAACTTTCTGAAACTTTCTCTAACATACACATTTGTAGGAATTTTTTTTTTTTTTTTTTTTTGGTACCGGGGATCAAACTCAGGTCCTTGTGCGTCCAGGGTTGGCACTAAAGTCCCAGTTTAACAGACACATTTATTGGAGGTCAGTGAATTGTGTGCTGTAAGGTTGGTAGTTTTTATTGAATATAAATTATACCTCAATAAGGCTGATTAAAAGAGTAAAGATACAATTAGGTTACTAACAAAAGAAGAAATTCAAGTATAGGTCAAAAAGATTCGACTTTACTAGTAATAAAAATGCACTACTCTATTTCTTTTCAACTATGAAACTGGTTAAATGATTACAGTATCCAATGAAGAGAGCGTGGACATTGGCACTTATACCCTAGTGCTGTGTCAGTCTGAATGCACAGCTTTTCTGAGAACCAAAGCATGTTTCAAAGCCTTAAAAATACTCCCATCGTTGGCTCAAATCTTTGAATTCTAATAATTTATAGAGAGGAAATCATGAGGAAGGCACAAAAAAAGACCAAAAAACTGTAAACAGACAACATTTAAATAGCAGTTTAGAAGCTGATTAAATAATGATTCCTTTAAAAGTAAGATATGTCATATACATGTACCAGCTCCCCATGATGAATGTACTGTTTTGTTTTGGTACCAGGGATTGAAACTCAGGACCCTGCACTCATGAGGCAGATGCCAAAAACACTGAGCTAAATCCCCGGAGCCTTATTTTCTGTTTTGTTTTGTTTTTAATAAATGTAATCATACAACAGCAATCATGTACTGATAAACATAAAACTACGATCTTTATAGGATGGAGTATTATCTGGCTAACTAAAATTCTTATGCAAACCCAAATTCACAATATTTTTCTAGGTGGAAGAAGCAACCAATACTTCCTAAATATTACCACTGAAAGCCCCTTACTGATGAATAAGAACCCTAAGATTTCAAGTAAGTGAAGTGGACACATCTACAGCGTCACTACAGTATCTATCAAAACCCTGTGTTATTCTCTACCTTTATGTCACCATCAATTTTTTCCCATTCTTCTGTTGTAAAACTGGATGCTGTTGCAGCAGGTTTATCTTTCCTCAGAGCTCTACTTCCAGGAGCTAAATCTTGAAGGCGCTTTTCACAAAATTCTGTTAGTTCAGGATAATAGCCTTCCTCACCAGACCTAAAAAATATTTACACATTTCCGGTTAGCACCTTCATTAGAAATCCTCTAGACCAGTGGTTTGCAAACTGGGTGCCGTGGAGCCCAAGAGCTCTGTGGAGATCGCAAGAGCTACATACATCTGAAGGCTCAACCCACACACAGCCTCTGTTTTACCTCTTCATTTGTGGAGTGAGCGATACAGGGAAAAGAAAAGGACCTCCAAGGAGACTAATTTCCATCACACTTTGAAAGTTGAATAAATGCCAGTTTCGCTCCTATTTTACATGCATATATTCATTTTGTACATGAGGCAATCTTTTTTTTTTTTTTTTTTTGAGACAGGGTCTCGCTTTGTAGTTCAGGCTGGCCCTGAGCTCACTATGGTGCCCAGGTAAGCCGCTGCGAACTCAGCAATCCTCCTGTCTCTGCCTCCCGAGTGCTGGGATTACAGACGGGAGCCACCAGTCCAGCACTGTGGTATGTGGTGTTGATGGCTAGTGGGCGTGAGTCTCCATGCCCAGCATTGTATGTGGTCACCAGGGATTGAACTCAGGACCTTGTGCTTCCGAGGCAGGCTCTGGAACCACTGAGCTAACCCTCCGGCCCACATGAGGCAATCTTAAATCATACATGGGAAATCAGTTTTAGAGCACACGTGGGCTCACCTTTTTCAATCAGGAGCTGCTGTTCAGAGTTCAATTTGTTTTAATAAAGAAAGAGGAGCTGGGCGTGGTGGCTCATGCCTGTAATCCCAGAACTCAGGAGGCAGAGGCAGGAGGATTGCTGAGTTCAAGGCTTGCCTGAACTACAAAGTGAGACCCTGTCTCAAAAAAAAAAAAAAAAAAAAAAAAAAAAAAAAAAAAAAAAAAAAAAAAAAAAAAAAAAAAAGAAAGAAAGAAAGAGGAAGAAAATGGCAGAGAAAAAGCTTAGATAAAACACCTAATTCAACTACTAAAGAAGCAGAGTTCTTTCCTTGGAGAGCCAGCTAGAAGCATCTCCTCTTTTTGTTTGTTTTTAAGGAAAAACCAATCATTTTACCTTCAGTTTTATATCTATTCACTCCTAAATTTCTACAAAGTAACAAATAGATCCCATTTTCAAATTAATTTTAAAAAACAATTCCATGTCTATATAATACTAGACTATTCATAGTATTTCTTGGACACAATATTGCAACTGTGACTTCAAACTCTTTCATTCCATAAGCTTCTCATTTAAAAAAAAAAATCAGTCCTTGACTGCAAAGCTACTCAAGATGTTCAGGCAGGGAGATTTCAGGTTCAAGGCCAGCCTCGGGAACTTATTGAGATGCTGGCTCAAATCGAAAAATAAAAAAGGAGCTAGATAGAGTGGTACATTCATATAATCCCCACTCTAGGAGACCGAGAGAGGAGAACAGCAAGTTGGAGCCCAGGCTGGGCAATTTAGTGAGTCTTTGTCTCAAAAAGACAGGGAATATAGCTCAGTCCTAAAGTCTGGGTCAGTGAAGGTACCACACACACACACACACACACACACACACACACACACACAGAAATTAATGAACTAGTTAAAATTAATCTAAAGAAGGGCTACTATAGGGAAACTCAGAAGTACAAGATGGTGGTACTTGGTCAAGGCCGTGAAAGGAGGGGATACAGTGGGCTCTGCGTCAACAGAGTTCCGGCGCAGGGCACCTCCGGATATTGCCAGTCAGTGCTGGTGAAAGTAGCTTATTTAGCCAAGGCTGTTGCTGGCACAGGGCCACCGCAGCGCATTTTGGTATGAACAGAGACCGGCCACTGAGGACTGCGGTGCGAAGGGGCAGCGAGGGTCCTGCATCTGCCGGGAGCATACAGAGGCCGGGCTGCAAGAATAGCTGAACAGATGACTGCGGCCCAGCAGCTGAACCCAAGGCGCTTAACTCAGTCCACAGTTCTGTGTCTTTCCTTTGTGCTGCCTGAATCTCAAGTGAACTCTCTCAATCTGACCCGGTCACAGGACACCAAGGGATACAGGTCAGTATACAGCATCCCCTGGGCTCCCAGTACCACACCAAATACATATTTATATACATTTTATAGGTATGAATGATAACATTCTGCTGACTAAAAAACAAATAGGTTTTTCGTCTTTACACTTCAGAAAGGATAAGGCTGGGACATCAGCTCAGGCATGGAGGTCAGGAGGCTAAAGGTGGTGACGGAGAAAAGGAAGAACATGGCGATGAGGAAGACAGAGGAAAAAAATGCAAGATCCACTGCAGGAGCAATAAGACAGAGTCTGGAGGGCTGGGGATTTAGCCCGGAAGTTCCAGATCTGCCTGGCAAGAGCAAGGTCCCGAGTTTGATCCCCAATAACCACACCACCACAGTGCCCAGAGTGGTGGCTCATGCCTGTCATCCCAGCACTCGGGAGGCAGAGGCAGGAGGACTGCTGAGTTTGAGGGTGGCCTGGGCTACACAGTGAGCTCAGGGCCAGCCTGAACTACAAAGTGAGACCCTGTCTCAAAAAACAAAACAAAACAAACC
>PVIC010055395.1:0-11228 GCA_004025085.1 Thryonomys swinderianus
CCTGTCTCAAAAAGAGGAAGAAAAAAAAATGAGGCCAAAGATGTAGCTCAGTGTGAAGGCTTCTAGGGTCAATAAAAGTAAAAAAAATAAAGGTATTGAAACTCAGAATAAAATTAGGGTTTATGCCTGTTTCATTGGGTTAGAGTAATTGGTGATATATAAATTACATGAGACTGTGAGTTTTTCCCATTGTGCTATTTCAGTATTGCAACTCACCATTTTCCTTCTAGGTGGAGGGAAATCACTAGTGCTATATTTATGGAGCACCAGTTCTTTCCCAGGCATTAAACACATACAGAACGGCAAAGGAAACTCTTGTTCCTCTCCCACTTTTAGCCAAGTAGTTAATATATGTTCACTGGTTCTTTACCTCACTCTGTAGCAAAATAATAAAAGAATAGTCTATCAGAAGGGCAAGTCAAGAATTTTACAAAAAAAGGAGAAAACTTGTGGAGAATCTTTTGATGTTTTATAGAACCAAGTAATAGATGTAGGTATGTGTGTTAAAGCAGGTGTGCTATTTTTATGTTCCGGAAGGTCTTTGAAGGAGTAACAACTCACAGAGAGTGAAGAATAGGAAAAAAACATAAAAACAAGAGAATGAACAACTAAAGATCAGATTGAAAAGTGAACTTGAAGGGAAAGCTGGTCCTGAGGGTGAAGAGCCTGGAGGTGACTTTTATATATATACATGTACTATTTTCTTGATTTCTCTTAAGAACTCTGCTAGATATGTATGGTTTTAAGCATTTTATAGAGAATTAAATGAGTCACAGAAAAGTTAAATAACTTGCACAAGGTCACACAACTAATGCTAAATAGAAAATGATGAATTAAACTCTTGTTTAATTCCAAAGCCAATGTTTTTTCTTTTCTATTGGAGGTAGTGTTTAGAGACAGGGTCTTGCATTGTAGTTCAGGCTGGCCCTGAGTTCACTATGTAGCCCAGGCAAGCCTTGAACTCAGCAATCCTCCTGCCTCTGCCTCCTGAGTCCTTGGATTACAGGCATGTAGAATAAGTATTGCAGGTTGGCATTTGGAAACAGAAGTGATTGCTTCCCACAGGAAGGTGCGGAAAGTGTTAAAGGAGAAAGGAGAAGGCGATCAGTTGGTGCCTTGAGTACATCTGAATAGTGCATTTAAATATGCGAAGTTCATGGGAGGCAACCTAGAGGTGAATGAAAACAGGAGAATGAATAAATTTCCATAAGTTAGGAATATATGTTAAAGAAATTAGAAGGGAATGAACAAGAAAAAAAAAAGGAAAAAGGAAAAAATTCTGAAATCAAGTTGTGTGAATCCCAAAAATGCTGTCTAGGGAGTTTGGCTTTTACACACGGGTTAAAGAGCACAATTGAATATATTTAAGCATAACAGGCTCTGACCTGCCCTTTGGGAAATGACTCTGGTAGTTATTTACAGAACTGGCAAGAAGAGAGAGACAGGAGAGGTGAGGAGGTGAACTAGGCATTGTGGAAATTCATGATAAGGTCTGCTCTTGCTGATGGAGAGGAGGCTGTATCTACAATAAATCCTGGAAGTCGCATCAGCAGAATTCAGCCCTACTTGATGAATTTCTAGGGACAGGGCAAAATCTAATAAATTTAAAGGCTGGCATGGCCAAGAGGATGCTGTAAGCCTTCAGAAGTGACAGAAACAGCTGGGTAGAATTGACAGAAATATTGCAATTATTGTGGGACTTAAATTTGAAGGCCATCTTATAGAACTTCCAAGGAAAGACATGACCAGTGAGATATTGGAAATGGATAAGAGCATGTCAGAAATGGAAAACAGCTACCATTTTCTGGGTTAATTATGAGCCCTGGGTTTTTTGCACCATCTTTATTCCTGACTGGTGTCCCCACATTCCCCCTGTGGGTTTGTGACTGATTTTTTCATAAATCATCTCTTCATGTATGAGGTATATTTTCCTTATGTTTGATTATTCACATTAACCAACCCACAGAACTTGAGTAATAGCTTTTGGTCCCCAGAAATTTTCTGATGCTGTAGTTTCATCTTACAGATGAGGAAACCAAAAATCAAGTAATTACTTAGCCTCTGAATGTTATCAGATACTGATGAAGAGTTTGCTCCCCTCTCTCTTTCAGGATCCAGTGTCTTCCATGTCAGAGGATACTTGTGTCTCTAAATCGTGGGTGACAAAATACTTTTGCCCACTTCA
Organism: Thryonomys swinderianus; assembly: GCA_004025085.1. NCBI lineage: Eukaryota > Metazoa > Chordata > Mammalia > Rodentia > Thryonomyidae > Thryonomys > Thryonomys swinderianus. Next base: position 2,186 of record PVIC010055395.1, read on the forward strand.
GAGTCACAAGAAACCTCTGACTACTCAAGAGAATAAGTAGTAATGTTCAGAAGAGCGCCCAATAATAGACAAAGACAGTACTTGAATAGGGGACTCAAATCATGAGGCTAGTTTTTCCTATTTGTTCCACATGAAGATACATGGAATTCTAGAATCTTGAGGTACTAAGTCGAGGGAGTGTATTTTCTTTCTCTTTACATATCTGTAAAGTCACTGATGTTCGGTGACATGACAGTGCCATGAATTAGAACATGGATCTTTGTATTTCCATTCTTTAGTGATATGCCTGAAAAGCATAATTCATCTAAGCCAAAGGAGTGTTTTGTGTGAAAATGAATTTTCTGTGATTGCTTGGATTGCTGTTGGAAAACTTGGAAAAAATGAAATACTGATTTATTGTTATAGCTGAACCACAGATTCCAACCATATCGAGTACTCAATGAATATTTATTAAATGCAATTTTAAATTTGAAATCTAAAATAAATTTAGTTTGGTAAAAGTGAACCATCCACACATAGCATGATCTATGAAGGTAGACTGTCCCTTTTGCATATAAAATAACTGATGTCAATGGAATTAGAAAACCCTCATTTTTCACTAATAATAACTGTATTGTTATACAATTAACACACTAATGACCATAAATTAGTAGGTAATGAGAAATAACAGGTTTAATTTTTATAATTATACTTATTTATCATTTAGGAGGAAGGGATATTTATAATGATTGGCTAAAAGATAATTTTATGGCCAAATATAATTTTTTACATGTGACAGTATTGTCTCAAAGGTGAATGACTAGTGTGTGAAAGATATACAGAATGTATATCTGCTTTTATATTTCTTCAGCTCTCTAACTTGACTGAGCAACCTAGTTGAGGCAGGATTATGACATGAAAATTGGGCAGAGATGTACAGCAAGGGATGAACTACCAGTATGGAGGACGATGCAAGAAGCCAAATCATAATAGCACTAATTTACAGAAGTCTGTGACATGGAACCTTTCGAGGTATTTTACTATAGACCTTTCTAAAGTTATCTCTTGTTTTTTGTTTTGCTTGGCATGTAAACTGAGGTCATTGTGAGGAAATTGTGTTTTTATACATATGTATATGCACATCTTCATTTCTTTTCTCATTGCTGGGACAAACTATTCAGGCCCCTATAGTTAAAGAAGGAAAGGTTTATTTTGGCTCATAGTTTGTAGTTTGCTGACTTCAAAGCTGGGTGACCTGTGGTAGAAAGGTACCACGGGGGAGAAATGGTTAATGGAAGGCAGAAATCAGCAAAACAACAAGGTAGCAAGCAGCAAGAAAATGGCAGCAAATCTTATTTATGTCCCTTATATTCTGTCTGGGATACTCATCCTTAGGGCAGGTAGCACTCATACCCAGGGCAAAGGCCTTTTCATTATCCACTCCTAGAATGATGCCAATCAGTGTACTGATTTATTAACCAAACACCCCTAGTCCCAGCACCACACACTTAATGCAAACACTTATCACTCACTCTAGACCAACCTATCCCTGAAAAGTCCTATCTATTACTAAATGAGGGTTTGAAGGACATCTAGTCATATGAATGCTTGTGCACCTATGTGAGGGCTTTATAATTATTACAAGCCAGAATTTCATGTCTATTGGAACCTTGTCTTAGTAGCCAGCCTCACCTGCCTACTGGTAAAGAAGAGAAGCAATCACTATTCTGTGTTCAAGTAGTACCAGCTCTTTGGTGTTCCCAGTCCTCACCTGGCACAGATTTTGGCTCAACCTCAGGGCAGCTGAGTACTTGCTCAGTCAAACCCTTTCCTAGTAGGCATTGCTGGCTTCCCTCTAGTCACTCCACTGTAGGAGAATGCTAAGTCATCCAGGGTGCTGACTCCTGTTATGTCCCAAAGCTAGCAAATCATAAACCAAAATAAAGATTATTTCCTTGGTTGCTGTGGTCTAGGACCCTCAGTACGTTGCATATGGGGCAAGGAAAAAAGAAATTTTCTTCTCTATTGTGTTCAGATTGTCATTGTAACCTCTACTGTTTCTATCTTTCCCAGTTCAACCCAAATCTAGGAAGATCAAGTCTTTCTATTTTAAAGGCCCTCTAGCTTTTAAATGTATCAGTTCAAACAGATGGCATCTTGTAGGGTCACAGATACACTTATTTGCCTGGTCTTCTTAAACATTTCTTTCTGTGACTTTGTATTAGAAAGATGGCAGCTGTGTATTTTTCTCTGGGGGGAATTTAGCATGTGCTTCTGCATCCTTGGGCCAATCTATGTCCCAAGCTTACTCTGAAGGGTTTAAGAGCATCCTGAGGATGTCATAGCTTCACCATGATCTAGCCAGTTTCTGTGCTGCAGTGTTGTTATTGTTGCAGACATGATGGCAGAGGGACACACCCAATCATAGAGCCTTGTGTTTTGAGTCTGTTGAATGTGTATATTTCCGGAGGCATCATGCGATTCCTGTTTCTAAAAGAAACAACAACAACAAAACTGCATCAGAGTAACAAGCTCTTTCCTTCCAGATGATGTGTAATAATTCAGGGTTTCAGTTAAACTGCTTCCAAACCTGTTGCACTGTCACTGTGTTGCAGGGATTGCAAATTAAATAGTCCAAACTTTTATTGTAAATGAAACCATTTTCTAGGAACGCTAGAAACCATGCATGATCTAAAGCTGTGGATGGAGTTGCTGCTGTGTTTTTTCCCTATATGAGTTGATATCAAGCTCCACTATGCCGAGTATATTCACATGGGTTTGAAAACTACATCAGCACAGTTAACTTTCAGTAAAATCTAAATGAGTTATCCAAAGGAGTGTCAAGGCAAGTTAAAGTCCAAAGTCAAATTTTTAGTTGTAAATTTTTTTTGGGGGGGGTCTCGCTTTGTAGTTCAGGCTGGCCCTGAGCTCACCATGTAGCCCAGGCAAGCCTGGAACTCAGCCATCCTCCTGTCTCTGCCTCCCGAGTTCTGGGATGACAGGTGTGAACCACCACGCCCAGCCTTAGTTGTAATTTTTGATTCTACCTCATTGTACCTTTTAATTTGATTTGCAGCAACTAGCACATCTGAAATGTGAGTTTCTCTTGCTTACTGTTTATCTTCACTGACTTGTCAAAAGCTTACCATTCTTCCATCCATCCATCCATCCATCCATCCATCCATCCATCCATCCATCCACCTACCCATCCATCCATCTACACATCTCTTCCTCCATTCATTCATCCATCTGTTGTCTAATGTGTGCTATTTTTGTTTAACCATGAGTAGTAAAAAGAAGTAATTTTTTAAAAATATCAGCTGATGGGGCTGGAGGGTTAGCTCAGTAGTTCTGGCGCCTGCCTCGCAAGCATAAGGACCTGAGTTCGATCCCCGGTTACCACATATAATGCTGGGCGTGGTGGCTCACGCCTGTAATCCCAGCACTCGGGAGGCAGAGACAGGAGGATTGCTGAGTTCGCGGCGGCTTGCCTGGGCGCCATAGTGGGCTCAGGGCCAGCCTGAACTACAAAGCGAGACCCTGTCTCAAGAAGCAAAAAAAAAAAAAAAAAAAAAAAAAATCAGCTGATGGGCAGAAGCTGGGGTGTTTTCTCAGTCTGTGGACTTTGAAGTAAAATGCATTAAAGTTCTGGCTAAGAAGTGTGGGTTTCCCAGGCCTGTCTTTCAGCGTAGCTATGCCTGATAACACTAACGACCTGCCAGTCCCTTTCTGGCCCATGTCAGGCAGAAAGCCTGATTGTGAGTGTATCTACCAGAAAGTGCTGAGATTTATCAGTCACAGACAGGAAGTAATCTGAAGTGGGAAGAGCAAGAGGGTTGGATTGTGGATGAGGAGTAATTTACATCTCCAAGAACCATGTTATGAAAGATGAGAAGGATCTCTGGTTTTCTCAAAGTCCAGTTATCTGAATCCTTTTAAGAGTTAAGCTTCCAGTAGATGATGGAAACACCCCATCTGTAATACAGGGATTTTGTTATTTTGAGCTTTATTACTATGTACGGTTCAACTGAGTTTTTGAGTTGTTTCTTTGCTTCTAAATAAACCTTATATACTGACCATGATCCAAAAATGTTTCACATGAATCATTTTTCATGATAAATATAATTTCATTCTTAAAACTCTGAAGCTGGTTAGTCTTTAATGAAAATTTCCTGAGAGGCATCCCAGCAATTCTGATCTTAAAAGCAGAAGCTGCTAACATAACAGAAGATTTTTCTTGGAAGATTTGAAGCTCAAACTCTCATTTCTTAAGTGAATTTGCATCTACTATAACACATAAAGACTTCTGCCTTATGTGTCAGAAGAAAGAGACAGCAGAGTGAAAAACATAGAGAGACAGTGGCATATTGTCTGTTCCCATCTGTTTCTTAGATTTACTGTAAGCTGGATTTCACAGTGTGATATTAAAGAACAGAAGCTGAGGCAACTATCAAGAAAGAATTCCTGAGGTTCCAGACTCAGTCTGATCCTAGTCATGATCCACCTGACAAAGGAGAGCAAAGAGTTTGGAAGAAGTTACTCTTTCTGCAGCTGGTACCAACGAAACTGAAGAGCCCATGATCTTGACACTATTAGCGGCTCCATAGTTCTTTTTCAGGACAACTCAGGGGTGGCAATGGGAGAGGATGCTGGGACAATTACTTGAAGTTGGTTTCGTGGTCAAACACACATTTAACTTAGATCACATGTTCATTTACGGGACAGTATTGAAAATGATAGGGGAAACTAGAGCTCACTCAAATTATCCTGACACCATCTTTCTTGTCATTGTCTTGGCATGAACAGAAATGGGTCATGTAGCAAATAATTCTTAAAAGTAATTTTATGGACATGGACTGAGTGGACATTTATACATGGAAGTAAGGGCAGAAGAGAAGCATTAGGATAAAGTGGGGACTTCCCTTAGCCCTGGAGATTTAAGACTTGTCGGGCATAAGTGTCAATGTCAATTTATTGGTAATGCTTGGTAACATTAGCAGTATATGAAACATTATCTTAGTTTTTAAGATTGTTCACAGTTACCACCCATTTAACCTGGCTACCAGACCTGTAATACACCTGTAATAGACCTGTCTTCTGCAGGAACAGAGGTATGTAAAGCATTTTGCCTTATTCTAGGTGCCCCTCTATTAACGAAAAGGTTTAATTTAGAAATGTGAGCTTGGTTCTGTCCATGAGCCCAAATTCATGACTTGTCTTTGATCCTTCATTCATGTAGTGAATTGTGTTTATTGCATATTTCCTTACAATGTAGATATATAGGAATTGTGTAAATTCCTGGGGAATAAAAACTTCCCCCCAAATTTCCTTAAGGTCAAGGGTGTTCGTCTTAATGATCTTTGTTTATGTTTGGTTACATTTTCTCTAGTTTATGTTCTGTGTTACAGGAAGTTAAGTGATAAGTTAAATAGATTTTTGTTGGTGGAAACCAGGATCATCATTTTCTCTATCATAAGATTCCTTTCCAAGAAACATTTACTTTAAATCAAGTGGGAATAGTGTCTAATAGTCACAGAAGAAAGTTAAGCGCTCTTGACTTAGCGTGCTTAATCCTGCTTTCTACATCAAGCACCTAGCAGAATCCCAGAATGGAGTAAAGAGGTTACTCCACATAACAGTGTCAGAGAAAGTCCTGGCCTAGGACTTTCTCATAACCTAGGTCTCAAAAGTCGTTCTTATTAGAATTCTGCTTGTGAGTTAAAATAGGGGACAAAAACCACAGTGTTAATTTTAGGATAAGTCATCTTCTCAGTTAACACTGGCCTGAGTGGTTAGTTTGCAACCACTGGTATTGGCTACAAGGTTGAACTAGTCAATTTCACACAACTGTAGCTATTTTTTAAAAACATTTTGGGGATGTTCAAATTTTGCTTTTTTCCTTCCATCAAAATTCATATTCTTGGCTTTTCTTGAAAAAATCAGGGACTGAAATACAAGAATAGAACATGTGATTGTACTAGTTGCTGTCTCCATAATATTCTTAGTCTTCGAGAGGCAACAACTTGTTCAGATACAATGTTGTAAGATTAGCATAATCAGAGCTGAAATGGCTCATAAAATACAGGTGGTGACAGAGCAGCAGCGTCAGCAGTTGCAGGTCTTTTCTTCCTGTGAGTGTAAATCAAATGGTCACCGTGATGAAAAATATTAACAAAAGATTTTCAGGGACAAAGTAGAGGAACATTGGGGGAAATCGGTTACATGCAGAATGTTATTATAAAAATGAAAGAAGTCTTTTGCTGTGCAGAAGCTTTTTATAGGATGAGGTCCCATTTGTTGATTTCTTTGGCTTGTTCTCGTGCTGTACAAGTTTTGTTCATAAAGTCTTTCTCTAATCCAGTGTCTCCAAGAATACTACCTGTTTTGCAGAAGGTTTAGTGTTTCTGTTTCAAAATTTAGGTCTCTAATCCACTTTGATTTTAACTCAGTACATGGTGAAAGAGATGGATCTAGCCATGTTCAGAGCACCTCAGTTTGTGACAGCCAAATCTTGGAAACAACCCAGACGCCCATCAAGTGGAGACTGGATAAAGAAGATGTGGTTTTTCTATAAAATGGAGTCTTACTCTGCCATAAAGAATGATAAGTTTGAGTCATTCATATACAAATGGATGTACCTTTAGGACATACTTATAAGTGAAACAAATAGGTCACAGATCTGTAAATATCATATATTTTCTCTGGTCTGAGAAACTGAAGATGTAAATGAGCTCTAGAATATATGGTAGATATTGTGAAATAGAAAATGTTCAAAGGGAAATGGGGTGTAGGGGTAAGTAACAAGGAGAAGAAAAATATGGTAATAAAAAAAGGGAAACAAAGCTCTGTATGGGGCGGGAGGTTGGAGGAATGGGAAAAATGAGAATTAAATTGTGTCATAGACTGGTACAAATTCTCAATATTGTGTGTGATCACAATGTGTATATATAATGTACCAATAAAGATTCAAATTAAAAAATGATAACAAATTCCAAAAAATGAGAGAAGTCAAGATGAACTATATTTCTCTGATAGCTTTATGAGAAGAAATGTGAAAGTTGCCCTCTTAAAGAAGAACTGAAGGTTTTGGATTTCAGTATCAGTCTGGATATAAGGCTCTGTACCATACATAAAAATGGTCTCCTACCTAGGACATTTAGTCTAGCTCACTATATAGTTTAAACCAGACAGTCAGGCTTATGACTTATTTTAAATGGCAAAATTAATAGATTAAAACAGTATAAATTGACCTTTGTGCTTTCTTTATAGTTTCACACTTAAGACAACCTCTATCTATATAATATAAATATAAATCATAAGGAGTAACACCAATGAATACTAAGAATTTAAACTTTTCTTTCTAGTCAGTTCAAAAGTTCCTCCTCTTAACAGGAAGAAAAATGAAATACATGTCAAAGTTTGAAAATATTCAGCCAACTCGAGCCATTAAACCTCAGTGAGGCTCTCAATAAAATTGCATTAATTATACTGGATAATTTTACAAAGGAGTAATAGGCATTCAGATGTTATTTTCATAATTTTGAATTTTTCCATTGGTCAGTGTGAGGTTTCATGGCTGTAGTAATTAATAATAATAATAATGGTCACTTGTTGAATGATTATCATGTCCCACTGTGCTTTGCAAATTTTTTGTTTACATTATTTTACTTAATTTTCCCACTACCCCAAGGAGAAAGACTTAGTTATAATTTTCATTTTACAGATGAGAGGTCAATGCTCAGAAACAGAGATAACTTGCTAAATAACTTGTTAAAATTCAAGTTGCTCTGACTCTATGTGTCCTTGTTTTGTTTTTTGTTTTATTTTGAGACAGGGTCTCGCTTTGTAGTTCAGGCTGGCCCTGAACTCACTATGTAGCCCAGGCAAGCCTGGAACTCAGCAATCCTCCTGTCTCTGCCTCCTGAGTGCTGGGATTACAGGCGTGAGCCACCACGCCTGGCACTGTGGTATGCGGTATTGATGGCTGGTGGGTGTGAATCACCACGCCCAGCATTCTGTGTGGTTACCGGGATTGAACTCAGGGCCTTGCGCTTGCAAGGCAGGCGCTGGAACCACTGAGCTAAATCTCCGGCCCTCCTCGTTATTTTTTTTTGTTCTTTGTTTTTGTAAACTCTTTTGTATTGCTTGAGTGTTCATTTCCAGGAACATAAATTTACAGATTTTTTTCTTTCTCTCTCTCTCTCTTTCTTCCTTTCTTTCTCTTTTCTTCCCTTCCACCCTCCCTTCCTTTCCTTTCCCCCTTCCTTTCCACCCTCCATTCCTTTCTCTTTTTTCTTTTTTTCTTTGTTTCTCCCCTCCCCCTTTAATTTTGGAGGCTCTCTGAAGGAAGGGTAAGACCTGCCCTGTGTGATTGCTCCCGGCAGTTGACATTTGCTCTAACATGGCTCAGGTCTCCCGTAGGTGAGGGGCCCTGTGTAGCCAGCTGCTGTGGGAATCGGGCCTGGAAGGAAGCAAGAGGCAGGTGCTCGGCCACATCAACCCTGAGGTGCTGTTGGGGCAGCGGTGTCTGATATAATTTCTCATCCCTGTGGCTCTGCTGTATCTGTGACTGGCACCTGGGCAGCAACTCTTGGGCTAGTGTTTTTCTTATTCGATTACATCCACACAAGGAAAAGGCCAGCTGGGGCTCTGGGATGGTTCTGACGCCTTTATAAGTGGAGCAGTTTGGAGAAACCTAACGATGAACAAAAACCTAGAATGCATTGAATATATTTGTTGAACAGTATTATTTTTATTTTCTACTGAACTAAGCAATTGTTTTTTTTTGTTAAGCCCCCATTAATCTGTTTAAACTTGTAACTGATCTGTTGAACTGGAACTACTGTAGAATCAAAAAATTTTCTATATCCCATGAGTCAACTGAAGATACACTGAATATTAAACTTCAGTCTCTGGGGCTAAATTTCTCTTTACTTATCAGAACTTAAATACTGGTAAATGATTTCTCTGAGAGATGGTGTAAGAGGCTGTGGCAATAGGATGATGGAGGGGGCAGAGGAGAGTGGGGGAAAGAGGAAGAAAGAGAGAGTGAGGGAGAGAGAGG
>PVIC010055396.1:0-11248 GCA_004025085.1 Thryonomys swinderianus
GTCCTCTGTGTCTGTTGAGCCTGTGGCTGGGGTCTCTGCCTCCGGAGTAAGCTTTAGGACAAAGAGGAGGTGTTGGCCTTGAGGTGTTGCCCAGAAGGGAGTGGCCCGATAGCCCCAATTGTACTGTGTACTATTCTTCAGAACCTCATTGATAGAATAGGTCATGTTAGAAAATTTTGCCAATATTCTAAGAGAAAAATGATAGTCCAGGATAGTTTAAATCTGTATTCGTCTTATAATGTGACTTAAACATTTTTATAAATTTGGGCTTGCTTTAATCTTTCCTTCATTGGATTACTTAGCTCTTTTGTGTTTTAAATTTACCTTTCTCATTTTAAAAAAGTTTTTTTTTAATATTCAGGATATTGGCTGCTTATCTGCAGCACAGATTGAAAATAGTTCCTTCTGTCTTGTCATTTGCCTTTTGAGTTTGTTTATGGTGTATTTTGCCAAGGAAAATCTGCTAAGGCTTATGTAATAAATTAATGTATTTTCTTATTCTCATGCAAGTTTTGTTACTAAGTAGTCTCCTTCTAAAAGTAATTCACCAAATAAATGTCACCAGATTTGGTGATGCTTACATTTCCTTCTGGAGTTGGATTCCAGGTTTTTCTCATCTTGAACAAAAACACTGAACGACATGAGCCGTAGAATGGTGTCAGTTTCTTTGAAAAAGTAAAGTGAGGACTGGGGATTTAGCTCAGTGGGGCCACCTCCTGTCTTACAAGTGCAAGATCATGCGTTTGATCCCTAGTACCTTCTAACTAGATGGATTGGTAGTAGAAGTGAAGGATAACAGAGAAATTGGCTCTGCAGAGTGAGCTTGGCTGACTAGAAGGGGAAAAGCAAGATAAAAGTATACCCTGGGGGATACAACTTGGTAGGCTATCATGAGGAAAGCCACAATGGTCAGCTCTTCTTGGTGTCTAACCTTCTGTGCCATATACTTCTTAAGGAAACCTGAGAGAACTTAGGGGCTTTGACAGGCAGAGCTGGGATCCCAGGCCACAGGCTGACGTCAGATCTAGGCCATCCTGTTGAAAACCTGCTTGAGAGCCAGGGATTTAGCTCAGTGGCACCACTCCTGCCTTTCAAGAACAAGGTCCTGAGTTTGATTCCCCATATCAAACACCTGCCCAAGACTAATGCAGCAGGTAATCCAAAAAAAGAAAGGGGGACCCGGGTGTGGTGGCTCACGCCTGTAATCCCAGCACTCGGGTGCCAGAGGCAGGAAGATCGCTGAATTTGAGGCTTGCCTGGGCTACATAGTGAGCTCAGGCCCAGCCTGAACTACAAAGTGAGGCTCTGTCTCAAAAAAAAGGGGGGGGGTTATATTATAATTCCCAACCTGCTTGATATCCACAATGTGAGATCATGTTCTCAAAATTGACAAATGACTTCCAGGAACAACAGAGGTTAAGAGGAGGAAAAGTTTACTGAGAAACTTTTGCCTAAGAGAGACAGAGGGGGATCCAAAAATGGGGTGACCCACCCACCTCACTTCCCAGGGTTTTAAAAATTTTATTTTATTTTTTGAGATAGGGTCTCGCTTTGTAGTCCAGGGTAGCCCTGAGCTCACTATGCAGCCCAGGCAAGCCTCGAACTCAGCAATCCTCCTGCCTCTGCCTCCCGAGTGCTGGGATTACAGGCGTGAGCCACCAGGCCCAGCACTGTGGTATGTGGTACTGATTGCTGGTGGGTGTGAGTTACCATGGCTGGTATTGGTACTGAACCAGAGACCTTGTGCTTGCCAGGCAGGTGCTGGAACCACTGAGTTAAATCTCTGGCCCTATCATATCTTAATGTATAAGGACTGGTCTCCAATTCCCAACATTGCTTTTTTTTTTTTTTGAGATATTCTTGTATGTTTATTTCCTATACAAAATATAGTATCAGTTTGTCTATGCATATCTGGTGTGGTAGTGCACACCTGTAATTCTAGCACTTGTGAGGTTGGAGCAGGAAGGCTGCAAGTTCAAGGCCATTCTGGGCCACATTGTGGATTCAAGGATAGTCTGAAGTTCAAGGATAGTAATACCTTATCAAAAAATAAAAAAGGGCCAGAGATTTAGCTCAGTGGTTCCAGTGCCTGCCTACCAAACACAAGGTCCTGAGGTTGTTACCTGATAACTACACACTATAATGCTAGGCCTAGTGGTTCATACCTATATCCCAGGACTTTGGGAGGCAGAGACAGGAGGATTGCTGTGAGTTCAGGGCCAGCTTGAACTACAAAGAGAGATCCTGTCTCAAAAAAAAAATGTCTGTGACTATGAAAATATTACTTGTTCTCAAAATGTTCTAAAGGCACTTTAGTTTTCAACATTTAAAATGTGAAACCATCTCATGAAAATCTGGATTTCTTGTTTTTCTTGAACACTAGAAATACTTATCAACGTGGGCCTTTTCTCTGCCTATGACCCAACAGTGTAGAGTTAGTAGTGACTACAATCTTGGCAGGAGCCTTGTGGTCTCCAGTGCTAGCTACCCTGTTCTTCACATTCCCTCCAAACACTCACCCCTGACCTTTATGTATCCAGGGTGTTGTGTGGCATCAGAGGGGGTGATGCTTCTCTTCAGTGTCAGGAAAGAATATTCCATGCCCATTATTTGCCATCCACTTTTCTGTCTCACTAGATAAATGTTATAAAAGGGATTTATGTCTGCTCTTTTCATTGCTGTGTCTCCAGAGTCTAAAAGGAGGTCTTGCAGCATGGTTGGCCCTAGGACAGTATTTGTTCAGTAAATGAATATTTACAGATAAGAAGCAAGAAATGATTAAAGTGGATTCTGTTTCCAGAAAGACACTGAAAACACCGTAGGAGCAGCACACTGTGGGTAGGAGTCAGTTGGTTCAGCCCCTTTCAAAGGGTAAACTGGCAAAATCTATCAAAATTACTTCGGTCAAAATGCATTGATCAGTTGTCCTGCCAGGTTTACGTCTAGAGTTTGTCCTGACGTGTATCTGCACACAAACAGAATGAGATTATTATGCAGTAGTAATAAAAGATGGGAAAGAGCAGAAACTTGCCTCCAAGAGAGGCTGATTCTATAAATCATGCTTCATACATTAAAACCATGAAATACAGTTATAAAAAAGAATGATGGTTTCTGCGCACTAGAGGGGGAAACAGTGCGCAGGACTTTATATAACATTGTAGGCTAGTTTTGGTGTATAAGATGAATAAAACACAGAGCGATCCTGTTCGCCTGCAAATGGATATTGAAGATCTGGATGTGCTCGTAGGAACAAAGGAGAGCTGGGGGTGCAGCTCGGGGCTCCAGTGTCCCCAGCACGTGGGTGGCCCTGGGTCTAAGACCCAGCACCGCCCGCCGCAGGAAAGAGCTCACAGGGAGAAGACGTTCCAGAGAAACTGGGAAAAGAAGACGGGGCAGGAAATGCCATCTCTCTCTCTGCTTCTGAGGAGTGGATGTTAAACCACATATTTATGCATACATGTGTAAAATATATATGTAGTTATAAACAAATGTCTACAGTTCAAACAAATGTCTGAGAATTACTGTGACACTAAATGACACTAGAAGAAAGCACCAAACCCTGGAGACCACAACTATCAAGCTACGACCCTCAGTGGTCACTGGATAATGACATCTCCAGGTCACTCCCTGGAATTTTCATCTACTCTTGCTAGATGATATACAACGTGCTTTCTAATTTTTTTGACAGAAAAGACAATGAAATATGTTGCCGTTCCTATTATCTTGCAGCAGATAATACCAGAGAGCACTTTACAAATTGACACTTAATAAAACACTTCACCCAGTGGGAGAAAAAGCAGATTCCAAGACAAAATAATGATACCCATGCTATGAGGGATGGCCCACTAGAGGCTTTGTGATTTTAAAAACATAGAATACCATGGCTAGGGAGATCTGCATTGGAAATTTAGCAAAGAATTTTTCACGTAAATATAGTTCCAAAATGATAGGCCCACAAGTTCTTTACAGTATTGAGAGGCACATTCAGGAAGCCTTCAGAAGATAGCTAATACGTTCCATAGAGTCTGGCACATAGCATACGGTCAATGTAAAATGAATTTTAAAGAAAATTTATCAAACAGAGCTGTTACTTAAATGGGTAGATCTATAAAATATTTTAAACTGGAGAATAGAACTAATGGTATAATATTTTTAGAAGTTAGTATCTCAATAACTTGTTTTTTGGCCTTTTTTTGGTCTGTACTTTAATTTTTCTGGGGCTGCAGTGGTTTGTCTGGGGCCTCTTTAAAAAGAAGTTTTCAGGGCCGGAGGGTTAGCTCAGTGGTTCCGGCGCCTGCCTCGCAAGCGCAAAGTCCTGAGTTCGATCCCCGGTAACCATATACAATGCTGGGCATGGAGACACGCCCACCAGCAATCAACACCGCATACCACAATGTTGGGCGTGGTGGCTCACGCCTGTCATCCCAGCACTCGGGAGGCAGAGACAGGAGGATTGCTGAGTTCGCAGTGGCTTGCCTGGGCACCATAGTGAGCTCAGGGCCAGCCTGAACTACAAAGCGAGACCCTGTCTCAAAAAGTAAAAAAAAAAAAAGAAGTTTTCAAATGACAAGCCATTCTCACAAATATCTGATAAAAACAAATTTTAAAGTTTTTGGTCTACACAGTTCTGGTGTTTCCAGTACTCTGAAGCTTAAGGCCCTATTGTCAAAGTGAGATATTATTTAGAAACAAGGGGAAAGTGTTTTCAACGGACAGGCCCAGAGCACACAGTTAGGCATTTATACACACAGACGTGTAAGGAAATCTTTGCTAAATACCAAAAGAAGAATGTAAATAGTTGAGAACCAAAGTATCCTTTTGTGGCCTTTGTGTTTAAAATGAACGTTTTTTAGTTCCCGAAGTGAAATTCTAGAAAAAATGGTGCCAAGAAGTACTTATCTGATGTCACAGCATGTCACTCACTGCTAGGACAAGTGAGAGTGAATCTCCTTGACACTGACCAAAGACTGGGGCATAAAGCTCGGCTCCATAACCCACGGGTCGTGTCCTGAGCCTCATCCTGCTGCTCAGTTTCTCAAGGGTTTCACAAGTTCAAACAAATGTCCCATTTAGCAGTTGCTTGTGTAAGTCCACAGTTGAAGTACTTTTAAACATATTTGCCTCATTGTTTTTCTCATTGCTCTCATTAACTGCATACCTTACTGTCTTGATTACTGCTGGTCTTTAGTGGTGCTTACCTAAAGTTTTAGGAAGATAAATGTTCAGTTTCCATAAACCTCGCGAATGAACTACATCGTTTTTTAAGTAGTTAGAAACAATGCGCTCATGTATCCTGGCCACTAGGGGACGCTAAGTAGGCCATATTATGCAGTGTTGGCATAGCGCTGCCTTCTTCACCTTTGGCGTTTCCTTTTAGCCTTTAAATGGCAGAGAGGTACTGTCCTTTGCAGCCACCAACTAACACGTTGGTGAACTTTGTTCCTTTCCAGAGGTGACTACAACGCTCATTATGTTCACCCAACAGTTTGCGGTTTACTAAGGGGCTGGAGAGTTCCTCTGGGAAGCCTGAGGCCTCCCCAAGCGGTTAAACTCCACAGCCACATTCACAAGCAACATACAAAAGATGGAACTGCTGTACACTGAGCATGACTATCAGCAGTGAACGCTGGTGGCCGTGAAATGTGGAGCTGGGGATGGCGGTCAGGTGCGTCCATGCCGCTGAAGGGCTGCACTGTGAGCCGTGGTGACGAGCCTGGGTCTCCAGGAGCTCAGGAGGGAGCTGACATTATTATTATTATTTTTTTTTCGCTTTTTGAGACAAGGTCTCGCTTTGTAGTTCAGTCTGGCCCTGAGCTCACTATGGTGCCCAGGCAAGCCGCCGCGAACTCAGCAATCCTCCTGTCTCTGCCTCCTGAGTGCTGGGATGACAGGCGTGAGCCACCACGTCTGGCATTGTGGTATGCGGCGTTGATGGCTGGTGGGCGTGTCTCTATGCCCAGCATTGTATGTGGTAACTGGGGATCGAACTCAGGACCTTGCGCTTGCGAGGCAGGCGCCGGAACCACTGAGCTAACCCTCCGGCCCCTTGACATTATTCTTTATTCTCCGGAAGTGCGGCCTAGTCAGCTTCCGTTGAACCGAATTGTGACCACAGGGCTCCCGGATGTAAGTGACCTTTGCCTCGGGGGTCTGCGGGACGCAGCAGCTCGGCCTGTGATAGCTGTATTGGTCTGAGCAGCGCTCCGCTCACAGCACGCGTCTTCTGCCTCCTCCTCCTCCTCTTCTGCGCTTGTAACAGCCTTTGGGCCTCGCTTTTCCTTCCCTGCGATGGCACTCCCCAAAAACCTTTGCCTTTGTTTATGCACACAGTGAGACACTTTGCAGTCGATAAAATTAAGGGAATGATTTCTAATTGTTTTGCTATTAATATATGTTTGCCGTATACTATGTTTGCTTCCCAGTGTGGAGTTGGTACAGGCGAGCGATCCCTAAGATGCCGTGCTGGTGGAAATGTCACAGTGCTGCGGAGCGCATGCAGCAGGCATTCTGTGTTCAGGAAAAATGGAAACTTTAAAAAAATCGGGTGCACCACTTACAGAAGCCTAGAACATCTCCCGAAGGGACCTCAAGAGACTGTCAGGTGCGGCCTGTGTGTGGCTGCGGAGTTGGCACGGCAGGGAGCCTTTATTCCCACCGTGGCCGAGGAGGTGCGCCGCGACCTCCCACCCCCAAGGACCCTTGGGTGAGAACACGGCAGGCGGCGGAGCCAGCGGCGATGAGCTCAGCTGACGAGCGCCCTCCCTGCCAGCTGCCTGCTCCAGGTCCCTGTGGGTGTCACCTTCTGCCGTCCCTGCTGGCTGCTCTCCTGTGATCGGAAGAGCCTGTCCTCACACCCCGCGCTGTGCCTCACACACAGCAGGTTTGACACAGCCTGTGCTCACGACAGGATATTTGATACTGCGATACCCCGGGAGGCCCTTGGATGGAGAGTCTGTACCAATCAGTAGTAAACGGTATATGTACGGCCATCGTAGAGAGGTTACTGTGTATTTCAGTGCTTAATGGTTAGTGTCTGTGATTGCCAACTTGGTTGGCTTGAAAGGTGCCTAGTAAATTAGTGGCACACACCTTGGGCGCTGTACCTGGGCCCTGGCCCTTCTCTGCCTCTTTCCCTGTCTGTCTGCTTCCCGCCTTCCATGTGCTTCCTGTAATTTCTTCCGGCCAGGCTGTTTCTGCTCAGTGCTAGCTGACAATGGTCTGGAACTTCTGAAATTCAAGGCTAACTTTTCCTTCTTCAAGCTGTGGGTGTCAGGCTTTATCCCAGCAAGGGAAGGTTGACTAAGATGATGTCTTAAAGCCACCCCCTGGCTTTAAGGAGAAAATGAGATCTCTTTAGAAAGCTATACCATTTACACTTGAGTTAGATACTGTTTATGTTGTGATTCCTTTTTGTTGTTGTTGTTGTTGTTTTTTTTTGTCTGAGACAGGGTCTCACTCTGTCATTCAGGCTGGCTTTAAACTCGCTGCATAGCCCAGGTAGGCTTTGACATCATGGTGATCCTCCTGCCTCAGCCTCGCTCAGCTTCTGGGATTACAGGTGTGTGCTGCCTTCCATGCCCAGCTGTTGCGAAGTAGTTAACCTACTAGGTACCAAAGGAGGACAGAGAGGTTTAAGGATAAAAAAATGACCATGCAAATCACCTTGGCTTGATGTTTAGCACCATGTCATAGATACGACTACAAGCCTCCATTTGATGAAGAATTTCACACAGAAACAATATCATATCAGACACACAGTATTTCAAGATGTACATTCTTACATCATTGTGGGCCCCATGGCGCTGTATAAATACTGTGTTGTTACATTGTCTCAAGAGCCTATGAGGAGCGCTCAGATTATTTGTCCCCTCCGACAGTGTACTTTCTTAGCTTGGAACATAGAAAGGCCACAGCTTCCTCTAGTCTCCATCTTTGTCAGATTCCACCCCTCTTAGACATTTCCAGCAAGTCTGGTTTATTCTGTTTGCTATGGTTCCACAAGCACCATAAAAATCTATCCTACCAATTACTGCTGCTGATGTTAAATGCTGACAAGTGGGATTTTAATGTAATCCTTATTTCCATCAGCTCAGCTATTCATACAAGTTTCAAAACACAGTATGTTTCACTACATATAGCTACTGCCAACAGCTATATCAACAGCGGTGTTACGAATAAAATTAACTAAGGGCATATCTATTTAAACGATTTACCCAAGAGAATAAATGATTTTTATAGATGTTGCACAGGGCTTCTTCTTGCTTTCAAAATCTTATCAGGTTTTACAGTATGTAAATCAGTTTAACTGAATAATTTTTTTTTTGACAGGGTGTCATTTTATAGTTTAGGCTGGCACTGAGCTCACTGTGTAGCCAGGCAGGCCTTAGACTCGCAGCAGTCCTCCGGCTTCTGCCTCCCAAGTGCTGGGATGACAGGCGTGAGCCCCAACGCCCAGCACTGTGGGGTGTGTGGTACTGATCACTGGTGGCCGTGAGTCACCACACCCCGTATTGTGCTTACTGGGGATAGAACTTGGGACCTTGGGCTTGTTAGGCAGGTGCCCAAACCACTGAGCTAAAGCTCCAGCCTGAGGAAATCTTAACAGAGTATTGTACATGAGAATTATTTCATACTGAGAATCCGGAGACTTTTGTTAAATTACTTTAAAATTATGACATGTCAGATATATAGAAAAACACAATAAAACCTTGATTTCTCAGCATGATTCATTCTGGAAGCATGCTGTAGCCTAAAGCACTTGCATATCAAACTGAATTTCCTCATTAGAAATAATGGAAACTCAGATGATTCATTCCATAACCCAAACATTCAGATAAAAATGATTATAATAATGCTGTCGTATACAAATAACGATGAAAATATAAAATACAAATGAACGTAAATTAGCCTGCGCTTGGCTTTGAGAACCTTCACGGCCGCTGTGAGGGAAGCGAGGAGGCTTCCCGTGCGGGGTGACTTTCTCCAGTGGAACCGCTCCTGTCTCTGTCTGCTCTTTCTCTTCTCTTGCAACTTGAACAGGGAGCCTCCCCGCTGACACTTGTTTTTTTCCTCTTTCGAAAGTTTCCCGGAAGTAGGACGTCGCATTGTCGTGACACAGAGCACTCTCGCTGCTGCAGCAGCCTGACTCGGGCGGTGCCTCCCTACAGAAATCTGCACCATTTCCCACGTCTCACACATCTCCCTCATCTCATCTGAAGTGAGGGATTCTTCTCCATTTTCTCCTTCTCTGTAGACAAGATCTTCTCCATTACCTCTTACTACTGGGAGACGATCACCCACAATACCAGGGAGAGGAGAATGGCAGAGAGAGGGAGGGGAAGCAGGCCGGGGAGAGCGAGAGAATACACAAGACATGGGCAGAAGGAAGGAAGACGGCCACTGGCTTCGCCGTGATCACGTCGTGTCCAGTGTCACGTACTCCTCACACGCACGACTGTGTTCATTTATCAGGTTGAAAGCGATCAGAAACGTTTGCTCGGATTGCAGAACATCCCATAACAAGTTACTATGGTTGCTGCATTCCAGTCACTGGGACAAAATAGCCTTCCACGACTGAAAGTTGAATCAAGTTCAACTCATGGCTGGCTGGCTCCAAAACAGAAACGGCACAGTGTACGGAGAGGACAGCGAACGGCTCCTCGCGCCCTGGCAGCCAGGAGACGAAGACGGCAGCTGAAGATTCGTCCTGCCTCTTCCGGCCAGGCCCCTGCTCCTAAAGCAAATCCAGTGTAAATATCCGTGGGCCAGTCCATGGCCGAGTCCAGCGAGCCCCGCCTCTGAACACATGAAACTTTTGGGGAACTTTTTAGATCTGAACCATAATCTGAGCTTCATTTTACTCATGAGCATAAATCAAACCTAGTAATATTGAGATTTACTTTTCACGGCTTGGCAGGATTTTGGAGCCAATAAAGTGGCAGCTTAAAGGGCTTCAGTTCAGTGTCATGCAGCCTAAAGGCAACAGTCAGCCAGAAATAGGAATGCCATGCCTGCCACTGCTCCTGGAGGCCAAGAGACTTGGAGGAAGTTTGCCATGGTAAAGTAGAACTTCGGGGTAGGTAAGATGATGGAAGCAGGTAGTGATGGAAATAACACCCTTGAGAAGAAATCATCACAGCTGGCCTTGACGGGTGTTCATATTACATAGTGAGCCATGAAAACTTATTTATGATCCCAAAGGGAAGCCTGGAATGGACGAAGGCAAATGTTCTCTATGATCCCAGGCATCAAAGAATTGCCACAAATTATTTTCCAAGGAAAATAAGTAGCTAACAATAAACAACCTGCTTGCAAAGGAAAGAAACCCAGTGAGTGAGATAATTGGGGAGGAAGTTCAGAAGCCAGAAATATTGATAAAAAGTTTGTTGTGCTTATCAGACACAAAATAGAAACTATAACTATTATGTTTAAATAAATAAAATCAATGTGAAATAACAAGTAGTGGACAATAAAATCCAAAAAGTTCCAACTATATCTGAAGGAGAACTAAGTAGGTTTTGTGATATAAGGCTATAGTAATTAAAATTAAAATCCCTACAGTCAGATCTAACCCTGCTGAAAATATATTTAATGCAAAATAGGCTAGAAAAGATACAGCTCCAGAACGGTGCAAAGATAGACAATGAGAAGAAAGAGGAATGATAGAATTAAGAAAGAATGAGATGGTTGACTATTTAGCCAGGAGAGAAAAGATACTGCAAGAGATAATACTTAAAGAGATAATGTGAACTGATCATAGACATCAAGTCCAGTGAATCTCAAAAATAAAGTCCACCTGCCGGGCGTGGTGGCTCACGCCTGTAATCCCAGCACTCGGGAGGCAGAGACAGGAGGATTGCTGAGTTCGAGGCTTGCCTGGGCTCCATAGTGAGCTCAGGGCCAGCCTGAATTACAAAGCAAGACCGTGTCTCAAAATAAATAAATAAATAAATGAAGTCCACCTAGCTGGGCGTGGTGGGCCTGTAATCCCAGCCCTCAGGAGGCAGACACAGGAGGATTGCTGAGTTTGAGGCTTGCCTGGGCTACATAGTGAGCTTAGGGCCAGCCTGAACTACAAAGTGAGACCCTGTCTCAAAAAAAAAAAAAAAAGTCCACTTAGCCAGGCATGGTGGCTCATGCTTGTAATCTCAGCACTTGGGAGGCAGAGGCAGGAGGATTGCTTAGGCTTACCTGGGGTACACAGTGAGCTCAAGGCCAGCCTGAATTACAAAGTGAGACCCTGTCTCAA
>PVIC010055397.1:0-11247 GCA_004025085.1 Thryonomys swinderianus
AAAAAAAAAAAAAAAAAAAAAAATTTATTTCCCTCTAGAATATCTCCTCTTCAATGGGAAGTCCGTAATAAGTCTTTTTATACTGTTTCTGTTAATTTGTAGTAATTATTTCTACTTATGAAAAGTCTTTAATCAAATGTACATATTCCAAATATCTTCCCCAGCAAGTAGCTTGACTTCTCATTCTAGTCACAATGGTGTTTTTATGTGAAGTTGTTGTTTTTCATTTAGTTAAGTGTATCAGTCTTATTGTTATAGTGAATACTATCTGTATCCTGTTAGAGAAATATATGCTATTCCTTAAATGTTTATGCTTTATTTTAGAAGACTGATGAAAGTTTCTGATACCAAGATGAAATTATTCTTGTCAGGCCCAGAAAAACTTGAACTGGGAAGTATGAAGTGAGGGGATTCATGCCTGCTTCTTTGAAACAGAAGTTTCTCAAGAGTTTTCTAATGGTCCAAAAAGAGATTTCTTCTCCTACATCCACACATTGCTTAGTTGTCTTGCACATCCACACAGTGTAACAGCTAATTGTGATAGATAAATACAAATGGATTAAAAAGGTCTGTCTATTAAAAAGGTCTATGGATCACAGTTCTGGATGTGCCTATGGGTGATTGAGGTGTAGCCAAAAACTGAGGAGAGAAAACCTACCCTGGATGGGGTTGACATTAACCCATAGGTTTGTAACCTGAATGGAATAAAAAAAGAAAATAGAAGGAAATCTTCCCCATTACTCTTTGGGAGAATTCCAGTCTTTACCATTACCTTCAGATGTTCATCTCAAATTCCTTCAGATTTCTGGTCCAAAAACTTCACCCTTACAGTGCAGATGCACTGGCTTTCCAACAAGACTCTGGAGTGAGCGCCAAGTCTTCAAGCTTTGATTGGCTCTTCCAGCTTCCCAGAATGCAAATGGTATTTTTCACTGATTTTGAAGCCTACTTAGCAAATCGTTTACCTATCATATGTATAATATTAAATCTGTTCTTTTGGTGAACCCAAACTGATACACACAAATATTTGTAACAAAGTTTATCTTTACAGTTCCTTGAGAAAGCAATAATTCAGAAAAGAATGCACTTGATAGAACATTTGCCCAACAATGACACCTCTACCCATGAACAGACACTGATCCTCCTCAGATCTCTAAGATAAATGAACTGTTATCTTAGCTTCAGTTAATTTCTCCCCTTTTAGGTTCAAATCTTCCCCTTGTCTCAACCTCTTGAATATGCTCCTATTCTACTATGACACACATACTACTATTACATTGCATAAATATTACATAAATATCTTCGAAGCAGTCATCTGTCACATTTGCATCTACACTCTCCTTAAAGTTTTATGTTCATATATAATATAAATAATAATATATAATGTAAATGAGTCTTAGAAATGTCTTAGTCTATATATAATATAAATATATAGTATACATTTATTTATGAATATAATTATAATATATTATATAATATATTCATACTGGGAAAAATGAGTCTTAGTTTATATATAAAATATAAATGTATAATATATATTTATTTAGAAATATCATATATAATATATAAATAAACTAAGACTCATTTTTCCCAGTATGAATATCTAGTTGACCCAAAGCATTTACCATTGTGTTTTGATATTCCTTATATTGTAACTTAAGACTATGTATGAGCTGACAATTTTAAATCAATAAAATAACAGATTTTAGCACTGTACAGATATTTTGACACTAATCATCTTAATAATTTGTCCAACTGGAGATTTAGCTCAGTGTTTCCAGTGTCTGACTTGCAAGCGCAAGGTCCCAAGTTTGAACCCCAGTAACCACATGCCATAACACTGGGCATGGTGACTCACATGCACCAGCAATCAGTACCACACACCACAGTGCTGAACGTGGTGACTAACACCTGTAATTCCAGCACTCAGGAAACAGAGACAGGAGGATTGCTGAGTTCCAGGCTTGCCTGGGATATATAATAAGGTCAGGGCCAGCCTGAACTACAAAGTGAGGCCCTGTCTCAAAATAATGATGATGATGATGATGATGATGGTGATGATGATGATGATGATGATGATGATAATTTGCCCCAAAGAGATTTTATTTCAAATAGTTAAAGAATAATTTGTTTCAGTTCATATCTACCATGCCTGTTGCTTTCCACTCTGATAAGACCTTAGGCTAGCCTTTGAGCACACTCCCTCATAAATTGACTCTACACAGTCAATTTCTTTATTTTTTATCTCTTTTTAAGAAATTAATTCCAATTAGTAAGTGTTTCTATCTTCTTTTTCTAGATACTTATCATAAATGATGGTGATTTTCTATTCTTTCAGTTTGTAGAGGTAACCTACCTTCCACTAGAGGGCATTTTAATACCACTTGGTCTTTTATAAAAATAAATAATCTCGCTTGTTATTTTCTCTTATAATTACACCTGATGTTAAGAGAACTCTTAATAAAAACACACAAGTGGCTGCATACTTTTTTTTGAGGAACAGTTCCAATAGTAATAACTGCTCCTATTACAAAGTTCTCTTGGGAAGTAACTGATTTTTTTTAATCTCCTTTTCCACAAAAGAAAAACTCTTTCAGTTTTCAAATTGGCAACAATTTGAATATAATCAACACTATAATATCTTTCATACACTATATTTAAAAAGCATTAATGCAAAGGGAAAAATCGCAAAGGGAAAGTGGATTTGACTCAATACAAAAATCAAATAAACTGGACATGGTGGTGTATGCCGGTAATCCCAGCATTTGGGAGGCTGAGGCAGACAGATTGGCCTGGCTACTTAGTGAGCTCAAGGGCAGCCTGTACTACATAGTAAGTAAAAGAAAAAACTAAAATGTGAATAACATTTTAGGAAACTCATTGTCACAAATGAGAATGTCTCATTCAGGTATAGAAAACACTAAGTTCTTGATAAAAGTAGGCACAATATGAACAGACAATTTAATGAAAGCAGGCAATAAATTTAAAACCCTTATTAACAATCTAGAAAAAAATTTATGTTACACTATTCATACCTACAGACCTTGGAGAAAATAATGAATGTGAGCATGTAGAGAGAAAAACACACTCACACCTACAGGTGAAAAACTAAATCAGTATATTTCCAGGGAGTAGTTTGGTGATATATATCAAGAATTTTTGAAATTGTAGTCTTTGATAAAAAATTCAATTTTAAAAATCTATCCTTAAAACATTATCAGAACATATAATTTAAATGTTGATTTCTTTTTCATTGTTTCCTACTTAAAATAACCAGGGTTCTTTGAGGAACTGAGTGGGCCAAGAAAGGCACAAGGAAATCTAGAATGTCTTTTGGTATCAGTAAGAAGGGATAGATACACGTCACAAGAACCAGGCCAGCTTGAAGGAACATCTACTTGTCTTATAGGAAACTGGATCACCAACCCCGGAGGGCAGGCACTGCATGAGCTCATGCTGATAGCTTGTATATAAATATGTAAAGAAGAGCTCCTGCTTTCAGAAGAATCCCAACTGCTGATTTGTAAATGTGAAGAGTGTTTGAAGTGAAAACGTTTCATAGGTAAACTAATTCTATGAATATTGATTAGTTCAGATAAAAAAATAATCAACACTTGTTAAATATAGAGGAAAGTTTTTATATAGAGTAAGATTATGGTGTCTTCCCACGGATCATGTTAAAAGAAAAACTACTAACTACACTGTGAATAATTCAGATAAAACCTTTGCCTGGAAATCAAAATTAATATAACAAACGAGGGGCGGGAAGCACATGGACTCTAGACATAATCCCATGAAAACACAGTACCACTCATGTTCTCTTCTGTCCAGGACAGCTAATCTAATCATTGGGAATTATTAGACAAACTCAAAATAAGAAATAGTCTAGTATTTTTTTTAAGGGACTACTTTTTGAGAAAACGTTGACATCATAAAAGAAAATGAAAAGCCAAACAAATGCTCCATGTTCAAGAACAAGAGACAATTAATGTGCTATTTATTTTAATGTGTCCTGATCCAAGACTGAATTCTGCACTGGAGAGAAAAAAAAAAAAAAAAAAACATTGTTCCACCACTTGACAAAATTGAAAAATGGATGATAGATTAGGAAAAATAATTATATATCAACATTAAATTTGCTAGGGCAGGTGCAGAGAACTGTAGTATTGATTATACCCAAATCAAGGAAATTCAAGGTAAGTCCTTTCCTGAAAAAGAGAAAAAGGAGGGCAAGACATGGAAGCTAAGCATGGGAAGAGATAGGAGAGACTTTGGTTCTCCTCTTAAAGATGCAAAGGTTCCGGCATCATCTTCTAAGCACCACATGTAGTTTTCTTCAGCTCTCCTTGGGGAGGATAGAGAGAGAGAAAGAAAGAGTGAATATGCATATTTTCTGAACTGTTTTTTCTACCATATTTTCCCTAATACTTTAGTCCATATTCATTTATAGAGTTATATATTTTACATAATTGTCATCAAATAGAGATGATTTGAGAATTCTTTTGCTCAACTCGAATGGAAATCATGAAGTTGGCATATCACTGGACAAAGCCTCAGCAGGTCCCTTGAAGAGAAAGATAGGGACCTCACTTTATGCCTTCTACCAAGTAGGTTCCTCGACTCATCACAGAAAATGAACTTTTGAGGACACTGATGAGAGATATAGATAAATTTAAGTTTCTCTTCAAACACAGGAAAGAGCTTCCTTGAATTTCCCTATCTCAGGGGCAGTGAACTGATGATATAAGTGTTTTAAAAAGAAAGATGTCAATATAGAGGGTTTTTTAAAAAAAATACTAAAATCATATTTATTGCTGCAGTGTAGGCACTCTGCAATAAAGAAGTGGGTTTGGGATGCAGTTCGGCATTTTGTTTCTAAAATGTTCACCCTCACCGCACTATCTGCTTAAAGGCTGGATCCTCAAGAAGATTAGCAGAAAGAAAGGCTATAATTAGCACCATACTCATACTGCTGCACACTTTTCCTCAAGGTATTTACTCCTCTTCAGTCTCATTCACCTCCCCTAAAATCATGTATTCTTCCTCTGAAATTGTCTTTGGCCCCATTTCCTTTTCTCCTATGAGGAAGGTATTTAAGTTTCATTCATCTCAGCCTTTTTGAGTTTGATAGTTTGCATGACTCCATGAACTTGCAAATAAATAAATTTGTAGCTTTTTGTACTGTAAGTTTGTCCTCCGTCAGTTTATTTTACACACTCATTAAAACTTTAGGGTCTGGAAAGAAAGTTTCCTTTTGTCCCTACACAATTCACCAATATAAAGATTACCTTAAATTGAAAATGTTTGGATTATCCTAGGTAAGGAGAAAACAAAAAAAATCCTATCTGAATTTCAGCTGATTAGAGTTAGTTGGCTAATTATAAAGCAGGGCTTCCACAAAATTTGACTTCTTTTTAATTCCTTTTACGGGAGTTTCCTGTTTGGAAGAAGAATATTTTGGGAGGCACAAATTCAGCAGCTATAAATCTCCCTAGAGGAATTTTTCCACCAGGAAGGAGACTTTCTATTAACAACAGAATGAGAAAAACAAATAGAATTTTCATACTTTCCCACTCTATCCCTGAACTAAAACTTTCCTCCTAGCTATTCACTAAGGTGCATCATACTATTTATTTCCATGCATGTTAATAAACTCTGCCTTTTCTATTAAGCACAGGTCAGTTAATTTCTAGGTCTCCAATGACTCAAAGTAAACTATGAGTTGTTTGGTACCTGGAAAATTTTGCTTTTGATGAATTATTGCCATATAAAAGTGTTCAACTATAGATGCTCTCTGTGATGGTTGATGTTGATTATTAATTTGGTAAGCTTGGAAAATGCTTGAAATTAATAAAGTACTCTTTTAGGTATGTGTAAGTGGATCATGGGGCCTTTACTTTGGGGTCTATTCTGGCTTCTGGCTCCTTCTTCTCTTTCTCTTCCCCTTCTTCTGTTCCTTGATGCCATGAGGTGAGAAGATTTCGTTCACTACACCCTTCTACCGTGATATTCCTGTCATGGGCTCACCTAACCATGAGTTGAACCCTATGAAACTCTAAGCCACAATAAATCCTTCCTCCTGTGAATTATATTCGTCAAATATTTTGTCCCAGTAACAGAAAGTTGGTCAATGCACTATCACTCATCTCTAGATTGTGATTCCAAATATAGATCTCCTTTTTTTTTGAGACAGGGTCTCATTTTTTAGTTCAGGCTGGCCCTGAGCTCACTATGTAGCCCAGGCAAGCCTCAAACTCAGCAATCCTCCTGCCTCTGCCTTCCGAGTGCTGGGATGACAGGCGTGAGCCACCACGCCCAGCACTGTGATATGTGGTATTGATTGCTGGTGGGTGTGAGTCTCCACACCCAACATTGTATGTGGTTACCGGGGATCGAACTCAGGACCTTGCATTTGTGAGGCAGGCACCAGAATCACTGAGCTAAATCTCCAGCCCCTAGATCTCCCTTTTTTTTAAGACAGGATCTTGCTTGGTAGTTCAGGTTGGCCCTGAGCTCACTATGTACCCCAAGGAAGCCTAGAACTCAGCAATCCTCCTGCCTCTGCCTCCTGAGTGCTGGGGTCACACCCATGAGCATTGTAGTGTGTGGTACTGATTGCTGATGGGCGTGAGTCACCACACCCAGTATTGTTGTATATGGTTACCAAATTGAACCAGGAACCTTGCGTTTGCTAGACAGGCACTGGAACCACTGAGATAAATCTAGATCTCGTTTTTTTTTTTATTCCTTCTAAAGTATAAAATAAAGCCCATTTGCAAATGTCAGGGATATAAAATTACTATCAGCAAATACTTTCTCAAATTAGTGTAGAAAGGAAGAAACAGATTTAATTACTAACTACAAAAATGTATATACATATGGCAGCCTCTAATTATGAAGTCAGAATGAAATTTTACCTAATTAAGTTAATAAAGCAAGATAGGAATAATAAAACATCTCTTATCATATCTTCTCCACAGACAAAGACAGTCATGCATTGCTTATTGGTGGGTATATTGTCTGAAAAAATACATCATTAGCTGATTTCATTATTGTATGATGACCATAGGCTATACTTACTCAATGAAAGAGGGCCACTACTTTGGCAGGCGATGTAATATAAGGGGACCACTGCCACATACAAGTCTGCCATTTACTGAAATGTAATTGTGTGGCAGATGAGTATAGTTACAGCTCAAGTTTGCTTCAAGCTCAAATCCAGAGGGATGAATTGATATTTCCAGGGTCTGTGAATCCTTGGAAACATCTTTATAAAACGAAGCAAGAGACCCAGGCTTATCTAGTCCTTAAAGACACAGACCAGTGCTGTTTTCCAAGCGACCTTTTCAGAAGGGAAACAGAAGTCACAGAGAGCTTCTCTTTTGTAAGTGGCGTGTGCCCCACCTTTTCTGACTTTGAGGATGATGCACATGAAAGGCGGGACTATCTGACAGACTCACATGGAAAACAAGTGAAATTTGAAGATTAAGGATCTTTGTTGCTTGTTTTTCAGTTTTGTCATCCAAGACTGGCATTTCCCACAGAGCATCTCTACCCCAGTGGGCTCTGGATTTCTGACGTCGTTTCTCGTCCCCTTTCCTACCTCATGCCCCACGCTTCTCTTCTCGGACACCTTCATCCCCAAGACTAACCCAAGAAACTCCATTTCCGTTGTATTATTATGAGTGGCAGTTAAGTTTTCCATTTGTTGCCAGGCTCTGATGCACTAAAGACATTTGCACTCTGTAACAGCAATTTTCTACTCTTCTGCAACTGTTTGCCCTAATTCCAGATCTTACTATCTGCAGGGAAATGGGCAAAGGCTTCCGAATGTCTTTTATTGAAGCTGACAAAGGAAATTCAAGATTTTGGCTATGTGTCCTATTTGATTAGACACAGAAGTTTTATTGTATTCCTAAACAAAATTCTATTTTGAAGGAAAATAAATAGGATTTCCTCAAATAAGCAAGAGGCTCTGACAGACTAATAGTCAACCTAATTCTGTGTCAGAAGCAAGATGTCACTGCGATCTTCATTCTTTTTCCTTTTTTAAAATATGTGCCCTGTTTTCTCTCTTTCCAAAAAAGCATTTTTGAAAGAAGTTCTTTATTTCTGATATTCCAAAATTTCCCAACAATATCATCGGTAAGAGTTTTCCTCAACTGTTCTGCATGGACTTAGTTGGTCCTTTCAATCTGGACACTGGAAAATTCTCATACTAATTTTAGGTAGTTTCTTACTCTCATTTTTCCGTGTGCCATCTTCCTGGGTCCTCTATAATTTAGAAAATGGGCTTTATAGATTTGTTTCTCTTATTTTTCTTCTCTTTTATCTTTTTGTTCTACTTTATAGGAAAGCACATCAACTCTCAATTTTTTTGTTGTCATTCTAATAATCCTGTAAAATACTTGGGTACCTAGAAAAATTTATTTTTTACACATTTAGTCTTCTTTTGTGTGTGTGTGTGTGTGGTACTGGGGAGGGATCTTAGGCCACTGCGCTTCCAAAGTAAGTACACTAGTAACTGAGCTAAATCCCTGGCCCAGATTTATTGTTGTTAATAGTTGTTTTTATTAGCAATTATAATGACATTTTAACTCAGGATATTATACTTGGTTTCTGTTTTCAATTGTCTTTGTTTCCTTTGCATTCCTTTTTCTGTTTATTTTGATTTTATCTTTCTGGTGTGAAATGACTTCTGAAGAGTACGTTGATTTTTATCTTTTGCTATTAAAGGCTCTTAAAGTTTATAAGTTCTGTCTGTGGACAGGACTTCCTAAATATGGAAGGCAGGTACCTATTTAAGTCAGTCTGTGGAAGTCTTTAAAATCTCATTAGTTTTTCTTTTCTTCTTTTTTTGGTGCTATTTCTCTCACTTGTTCTTCTTCCTTCCTTTCTTCTTCGCCTGAATACTCCTACCAGAACTCTCACTCTGAGGAACATGGGAAAGAAGCGATAGGTCCCAGTGTCCAGCATCTACCCTTACTTGCCACTTCACCTCCATTTCCACCAGGTACTTCACTCTCACCCTGTGTCACACAGGTTGTGCCTCAGATCTACCCCTCTGGGTAAGTTCCTCCCAGGAGGAAGCCTGTGCTGCCTGTGCAGTCATGGGGGCAGTGGAAAGGAGCAAGTAGTCCACTCTGTATACTGACTTCAGAAGATCCCCTGCCTTAAAGTATTTCAGTTCTTCGAGAATTTTGAGGGTTCATTTTTTTTAATCTTACCTAGTCTTTAGTTTCCTTTGAACAAAAAAAAAAAGACAGAAGTGATACTGTATGACTTCTGAGCCTCAACCTCAAGAGATGTTGCAGCTTCTGCTCTTATCCTTTTGGAAACCTGTTCTTAGACTTTTGTGTAAGAGGCCTGCTTGAGGAAGGGAGACCACGTGGAGGAAAACTGAGGCCCAGTCAACTGACAGACATATGAGCATATGTCATTAACATCCAGCCATTCTCCAGCCAGCCTGCCATCTGATCACAGATGTTATGATCAAGGTCAGCCAAACTCACATGAAACAGAGAAAAACATCATAGATAAGCCCTACCCAAGTCACCAATCCACAGAATCACAAATACAAATGAGTTTAAGATGCCATGACTCATTTATAGCAAAAAAAAAACCCAGTGAATAGCGTTGTTGGGACCAATTTCCTGAGACAATCTCTCAGGAAGTGACATGGTCTTAAAGGCCAACCAAGAGCTTTTTACCCAGCTGGGGGCCATCCCTCCATGCAGAGGAAGGTACTCAACTAGACCAAAGTGCAGTATTTAGAGGTAAAATCTGCTGCCCTCCCTACCTTGTTACCAGGAGGTTTCTGTGCAGGAGTGATTAGATCATTCTACTGTTAAAGTGCAGGAATGAATCATTATAGAAGCCAATAGCAATGATCAGACCACTGGTTACTATAGAATAGTATGTTCTAGAAACATATAATCTGTGGCTGCGAGCATCGGTTGGGTGGACAGTTCCCAAGGACACGTTCCAGGTTCACAGGGAGGTTACAGGACACAAAGTGGGTTTTTTTTTTTTTTTTAACAAAATGGCTGTTTTATGTCGTTAGGTCTCACAATAGCAGCTAAGCATGATGACTGAAACTTATTTACAAATGTATCCGAAAAAATATTTAGAAATCTTTTCTTTGAATAAGACAAAGTAAATATGTTAACATGTTAACTTTAGTAAGTCTAGGAAAGATATATTAATACACTATTATTTCTATCTTTGTATATTTGAAATTATAAAAATTTAAATTTGTGAGAGATAAAATTTAAAATACAAAAT
Source organism: Thryonomys swinderianus (assembly GCA_004025085.1). Classification (NCBI taxonomy): domain Eukaryota; kingdom Metazoa; phylum Chordata; class Mammalia; order Rodentia; family Thryonomyidae; genus Thryonomys; species Thryonomys swinderianus. Next base: position 10,285 of record PVIC010055397.1, read on the forward strand.
AATACTGCCAAAATATGTAACTGTTGAAGGCAAGTATGGGTATATAGGGATACATAGTGGTTCTTATCTATGACATTTTTGCAATAAAGTTATTAAAATACACAGCAGAGATGATTATTAGAATGAGAGTTAAAATTTTAGTTGTTAAACCAACCCAACAGACATGCCTTCTGTTACAGGCTTAGATGATCTACCTGATTTCCAGTTCTTTGTTTTTGTTCTAGCACAGTGTGATTCCCACTGAAGAGACTGTAAGTAGCAAATTATCACTCCCTAATTCAGTTGCAGTTAGACTATGGGCACATGATATAGCTCTGGTCCCATTCCTCTTAAAAGTACTTATGTTTGTTGCTGTTGTTTTAGTAGGAGTTCACTTGGTATAACCAAACTCTAAACTTTGTCTCCCCTACAGTGAGTAAACACTTAGACTCGTTACATAGTTTTAGATAGGCTGCTTAGTGCTTTCCCCATGTATGTGTGGTTGAGGGCTCACCAGAGATTTGGGCAGTTTATGTATTAGCCAGCTTCACATTACTAGAAGCAGAGATCAAGCCAATTAACTTATAAGGTGAAAAGTTTGTTTTGGTTCACAGTTCTGGAGGTTCAAGCCCATGACGGGATGGCCTTATTACCATAGGCCTCTGAAGAGGGGGCACATTATGGCAGGAATATATAAAGAGCATGTTTTGACTCTGGAAGCGAAGGAAAAGAATTTAGTCTGAAGATCTTACTTGGCTTTATTTTCATTGCTAGAATTAGGTAACACATTATCCTATAAAACAGAATAAATCTTCTAATGAGCTGAGCAGAATATGGTTTTGTGGTTGAAGAAGAAATGAAAACAAAACAAAAATCAGATTACTCATATCAAAATTACTACATTTGTAAGCTAGGGCTGGGAAGTAAGAACAATAAGAAAAAAAACTGATTAATGCAATGTCTTTTTTTTTTTTTTTTTTTTTA
>PVIC010055398.1:0-11235 GCA_004025085.1 Thryonomys swinderianus
TTTTTTTTTTTTTTTTTTTTTTTTTTGCTTTTTGAGACAGGGTCTCGTGTTGTAGTTCAGGCTGGCCCTGAGCTCGCTATGGTGCCCAGGCAAGCCGCCGCGAACTCAGCAATCCTGCTGTCTCTGCCTCCCGAGTGCTGGGATGACAGGCGTGAGCCACCACTTCCGGCATTGTGGTATGCGGTGTTGATTGTTGGTGGGCGTGTCTCCACACCCAGCATTATATGTGGTTACCGGGGTTCAAACTCAGGACCTTGCACTTGCAAGGCAGGCGCCAGAACCACTGAGCTAACCCTCCAGCCCTCGTCTGCATTTCTTGAATGACCAGTGATGTTGAGCATTTCTTCGTATGCTTCTTAGCTGCTTTTATGTCTTCCTCTGACATTTCAGATGCCCATTTTTGCATTGGATCTTTAAATGGGGGGGGGGCTGACTTTTTTAAGCCTCAGCCTTCCCAGGGGTGGGATTTTAACCATGCATCACCATACCTAGCTACTAACATGTCGTTTCTAATTCAATTTTTTTTTTTTTTTTGAGACAAGGTCTCGCTTTGTAGTTCAGGCTGGCCCTGAACTCACTATGTAGCCCAGGTAAGCCTCGAACTCAGCAGTCCTCCTGCCTCTGCCTCCCAAGTGCTGAGATTACAGGTGTGAGCCACCATGCCCAGCATTTGTGGTATGTGGTACTGATTGCCAGTGGGTGTAATATGATGCCTGCTATTACTGTATGTGGTTACTGGGGATCCAACCAGGGACCTTGCACTTGTTAGGTAGCTGCTGGAACCACTGAGCTAAATCTCCAGCCCCCTAATTCAAGAGCTTTTAAAAGAATATTAACATTTTATTATTTAGAGTAAAATGTTATTTGTGGCTATAGAAGCTATAAGTATTATAAGGCTCTTCCAAACCTTTTTCTCCCAACTCTTTTTCTTTTAGGACTATAGGCTTCTGAATTGCAGGTTGATTTTGGGAGGGACTAACCAATCACCAGCATGCTTCTTCACTGCCTTGGAAGAAGTCTTTATTGTTTTGTGAAAAACATAACAGAAACTTACAAGAATATCAGAAAGAGTGAGACTGATTTCTTAGGCAAGCCTTTGCTAGGTGACAGGATTTTAGTAAAATCCCATAGTCCAGAATATGGTTCAGATTTTTCTCTTTTTAATTGACTTTATTGGTACATTCTATACTCATACACACACACATCATGATCACATTCAGCTTTGAGAACTTGTACATGACACATCTTGATTCTCACTTTTTCCCATTCCCTATCCTTCCTACAGCCTCCCCCCTCCTATATACATAAGGTTACACACACACTCCTCTTAACTTCCACTGTGAAGACATGCAGGGTCTTTTCTGCCTGGGATTTCTGATTCATACATTCTCAATGTTCCTAGGAATGTATGTCATAAAAATGATAATGATTTTTCTTGCCTTTTCTGTTAATAAGTGAAGTGGTTATTTAAGTCTTCTCACCCTTCTTAAATGCAATAGTTAGAGAGGCTGTGAGTGTAAATCAAATGTGTCTGACTGCCAGTGGGGAGCCGAGGAGCACGCTTATGACTCAGTTGTTCCGTTTATCAGACAGCTGAAGTCGTCTGTTACCATAGTAGTTTTTAATGAGGATGCAGTTTTTCATTGTATTTTGTTAAATCTACATCTGTCATGACTCATTGAACTATATAAAGCAAAAGAACACTGATGTTGAAATTCAGATTAAGGATAAAAATCAAAATTCTATAGTGCATCAAGACAAATGTCACCAAATTCATGAATTAGCTCCATTTGATGACTGTTTCTATGTAGCATATCAAATGTATTTCTAAGCCTCAAAAGCCAAAATTCAAAATTATATCTAAACACTATATATATTATATTTTATATATATGTAATATATATAATATATAAATATATTACATTGCATAGACTGCTAAAAGATGTATACATACTTCAAGAAAGAAAAGTTGTATGAATATTTTAATACTGAACTTACTTAGACATCATGAGATTAATACAAGTTATCTTCGGCCTTTGTAATTACCATAGGTGATTACAGTGGTGGCCATCAGCTTCCAGACATTAGTACAGTAAACTGCTTCTTGCATAACCTTGGTCAATGAGATGTCTCCACATGCATTTCTGATTTCTTCTCTACGGGCTGGAATTGTGGTGGGTTTTCTGTGATATGTGGCATCTTCAAGAGTAATACCATTTGTTGAAAAACATCACAGTATTTTTCTTTTCTGAAGTATGTATGCGTTTTTTTTTTTGAGACAGGGTCTCGCTTTGTAATTCAGGCTGGCCCTGAGCTCACTGTGTAGCCTAGGCAAGCCTGGAACTCAGCAATCCTGTCTCTGCCTCCCAAGTGCTGGGATGACAGGCATGAGCCACCACGGCCGGCAGTATGCACTTTTTTGTTGGACTCTGTATATGTAAAACATAACATGAATTTTATACATGTATATCTCTACCTATATCTATTTAAATACTATATCCAATTTGATTTATTAGGTACAAGGACTATCCACATTCATACTGGATTAATTACAAAGTGATGACCTACAATATGCCAATCCATTTTATCATTTAAAAATAAAGCATAAAAATAAAGTTTGAGGGGGCTGGGGATTTAGCTCAAGTGGTACCATGCCTACCTTGGAAGCACAGGGACCTGAGTTCAATCCCTGGTACCACCAATCAATCAGTCAATCAATCAAGTTTGATTTTTAGGTTAAATTATGTCAGCATTCTGATTCCCAAGTCATGAGAAGTTTCCATCAATTTTTTTTCTTTTTGAGACAGGGTCTCACTTTGTAGTTCAGGCTGGCCCTGAGCTCACTATGGAGCCCAGGCAAGCCTCCAACTCAGCAATCCTCCTGTCTCTGCTTCCCGAGTGCTGGAATGACAGGCGTGAGCCACCACGCCCAGCATTGTATGTGGTTACCGGAATTGAACTCAGGATCTTGCGCTTGCGAGGCAGGTGCCAGAACCACTGAGCTAAATATCCGGCCCCATCTCCATCTATTTTATGTATTTTACTTGCAGTATATGTGGTTTCCAAACTATTACAGCTTGTGTTTAGATGTCCCTCCAAAGTGTCACATGGTTATGGTGGGGCTTTTCTAGAGTGGCTGAAGCTTGAGTGTGTGATGCTGAGAATAAGGGCGCATGATTACTAAATCAGCCCACTGACTGGTTGGGGAGCGCTCTGCTCTGTAGCAGCTTGGGTGGAGTATAAAAGGGCAGAAAGAAGCTGAAAAGGCCCCTTGTTGCTTTGCTCCCTTCAGCCCACCATCAACTGTTGCCCCTCTGCCATGCACCACCCTCCTTTTGAGCTGGCCAATTATGGACTGAAATCTCTACAGATTGTAATGTAAACAAACTTTTCCTCCCTTAACTTGTGGGTGGCAGATATTTTGTCTCAGCACAAGAAAAATAACTGAAACATAAACTAAGACTCAAACTAAAACATTTATCAAATTGAAATTAATATTTCTTTATATAATTTTACTCGGTGTGACTTTTTTTTTTTTGAGACAGGGTCTCGCTTTGTAGTTCAGGCTGGCCCTGAGCTCACTATGTAGTCCAGGCAAGCCTCGAACTCAGCAATCCTCCTGTCTCTGCCTCCCGAGTGCTGGGCTGACAGGCGTGAGCCACCACTCCTGGCACTCGGTGTGACTCATTTTTAAAATAAGAATTTTTCATAACATTCAGATGTTTTATATCACTTTTCAAATAATATGCTAGTGTAAAATTAAAGATCTTTTACATCAAATCACTTCTTTATCATAAATGATGTAAAAATGCCAGAATAATGTTTTAAAATTCCTTTCTTGGGAGATTTAAAATAATTCATTCCTTTGAAGGAGTCTGTGAGTCAAGAAAGTTGGAAAATACTGGTTAACTCTATGATTAAATAGATTACTGTTTTCTTTGCATTCTGATCCCAGTATAACTGGTTTTCTTGGTCATGTTGAAAGATTTTTCTGAACTTTTAATAGAATCTTCTTTGGAAAGCCCCCATTCTCTAGTACCAGTTGCCCCCAGAGCTTTTTCTTAAATAAGTTGCACAGTTAGATGTGTGCTTGGTCCATGTGCACTACCCTCCCTGGACTCATTCCCATGAGGCCAAGGGCTGTGTCTGTCACGTTCACATGCAGTAAGAACTCATTTGGGGTCCATCTGAAAATTGGGAGCAACCTATCCCTGTTACCATACTTATACATCAATTTCAGATGGGTTACTATCCAGAAGTCTGCTCTCGTTTGAATTACGTGTATTTTAGCTTTGACTGAGAGAATATTTTGTTATCCACACATACTTTTGAGGTAATACTGTAGAGTTTCTTAAATGCCAGTCATACAATCTTTTTTCCAAAAGTAGTCTTTGCCTGTCAGATCATATCCTTTATTTTTCATTTGGGAAACTATTGCTATTGTATCTATATACTGTACTTTCATTTGGTATCTTCAATTTCTCTGGAGAATTAAAGGAGGCTTTGATTTCATCATGTCATATAAGAGGCATACTAAAATTTTTTAAGGTTTTGTTTGTTTGTTTGGGGTTTTTTTAGCCATGGTCTTGCTTTATATTTCAGGCTGGCCCTGAGCTCACTATGTAGCCCAGGTAAGCCTCGAGCTCAGCAATGCACTTGCCTCTGCCTCCTGAGTGCTGGGATTACAGGCGTGAGCCACCATGCCTGGCATTGTGTTATGTGGTACTAATTGCTGGTGGGCGTGAGTCACCAGGCCCAATATTGTATGTAGTTCCTGGGGATTGAACTCAGGACCTTGTGCTTTCTAGGCAGGCACCGGAATCACTGAGCTAAATCTCCAGCCCCACACTGAAATTTTGTAGTGTGCTCAGCGTCAGTATTAGAAACTTATCTGATTAAAAACTTGGACTTTCATTCTAGGTATTATTTGAAATTATAGCTATAGTATAATACTAATCAATATTTGCAAGAATTCCAGTGAACAGTGGTTAGATGTCCTATAGAAATTCTTATTACAGTCCTTTCATTTATATATCTATGCAGTTCTTCATTTTGTATAAAGGTCTTGTGTTGGGAGGATTTTTTGTTCTTGGCTTTATTTAGGATGGTTGGAGTAGTACTATTTATAATAGTGTGGAGGAGATTGGCTTATTCATTTAAAAATAAATGACTTCAGTGATTCTATCTTTAAGGTCTGTTGGGGGGAAATATAGAATATAGAAGTCATTCACTGCAAATACCAATTTAATGCTGCTCCCCCACACACGCCAGAAAAGCTGACATTTTTTTCTCCATGAGGAAATTTCTTTTGTGAATAAATGCTCAGGCTGTGAGTAAGTAGTTTTTGGCTTTACTTTTTATTAGCTCCTAGTCAGGAAGTTCAGCCAGAGGTTGGAATGACTGCTGAATACTGAGAACTTCCCAAGACTCAGTTTTAAAAGCAAACTAATATTGCCAGCCCTGGTGGCTCACATCTGTAATCCCAGCACTCGGGAGGCAGAGGCAGGAGGATTCCTTGAGTTTGAAGCTTGCCTGGGCTACCTAGTGAACTCAGGACGAGCTTGAACTACAAAGTGAGATCCTGTCTCAAAAAAAAAGTAAACTAATGTTGTGATTCCTAGGAACTTTAAAACTCATCCATTCTTTTTTTTGAGACAGGGTCACACTTTGTAGTTCAGACTGGCCCTGATCTCACTATGTAGCTCAGGCAAGCCTGGAACTCAGCAATCGTCCTGTCTCTGCCTCCCGAGTGCTGGGATTACTGGTGTGAGCCACCACGCTTGGCACTGTATTTTGTGGTATTGATTGATGGTGGGTGTGGGTCACTACGCCCAGCATTGTATGTGGTTACTGTAATCGAACTCAAGACCTTGTGCTTGCAAGGCAAGCTCTGGAACCACTGAGCTAAATCTCCAGCCCAACTCATCGATTCTTACTGCTGTAGTCCTGAGACCCCCACAGTTGCCTCTTGTTTTGTTCAATTTCAAATAAAACCTTATTGGAGTGGAAAAACAGTATCTTTATCTGTGTCGTAGTCCATTTTTCTAGTCTATATAACAATCTAAATTTTACTTATGTATAATCATTTTGTTCTTTCTTTCTTTCTTTCTTTCTTTCTTTCTTTCTTTCTTTCTTTCTTTCTTTCTTTCTCTCTCTCTCTCTCTTTCTTTCTCTTTCTTTCTTTCTTTCTTTCTTTCTTTCTTTCTTTCTTTCTTTCTTTCTTTCTTTCTAAGTACTGGAAATTTAACTCAGGACCTCACACTTGCTAGGTAGGAGTTGTGCTACTAGCCTTAAAATGATTTCTGCCAGAGTTGATCTTTGACTCTGAGTACTTTCAATGAAATTCACCTAATAGCTTATGTCTCATTCTTACTCCCTTTTAAGTCTATTAAGAAGTTAACCAGGGCCGGAGGGTTAGCTCAGTGGTTCCGGTGCCTGCCTCGCAAGTGCAAGGTCCTGAGTTCGATCCCCAGTAACCACATACAATGCTGGGCGTGGAGACTCACGCCCACCAGCAATCAATACCGCATACCACAATGCAGGGCATGATGGCTCATGCCTGTAATCTCAGCACTTGGGAGGCAGAGGCAGGAGGATTGCTGAGTTCGAGGCTTGCCTTGACTACATAGTGAGCTCAGAGCCATCCTGAACTACAAAGCAAGACCCTGTCTCAAAAAGGAACAAAAAAAAAAAAAAAGAAGTTAACCAAGGGGGCTAGACATGTAGCTCAGTGGTGCAGCACCTACCTGGCAAGCACAGGGTCCTGAGTGCAATTTTCAGCATCACACATACAAAAAAGAAGTTAATCAAGTGTCAGAATTATTTTTGTTTTTATCTTTGACTCTAATTGCAGTTGCAGTGTTAAAGTTGTGAGTCCTTAAAATGCTTTCATATTTGGAAAAATGAAGGATTTTGTCATGATGTTTTTGGTAAAGTTGTTCATTTAGGATAAATATTTTCCCACTTTACTTTTCCTCTCTGCTGTACACATCCAAGCTGTTTACTTAAACACCATTGGGCCGTGAAGCCCAGTTGCCCTTGACACAGCTGTGCTGTGCTGCACCCTAAGGTTGTGCCTAGACTGTTTACATCTGCTTTGGGTGGTTCTTTGGTCAGCCAGAAGAGAAGCCAAGAGTCCAGCTCTGAAGTGGTGGACTAAATAAGAAAGTCATCCTGATTTTTAAATTAGTACCACCCCTTCTTTCCTCATTCCCATACCACATTACACATACCCAGTTGATGATATTTCTTATTTTTAGGGATAGAGTATCACTACTTTATATAGCCCCAGCTCCTGATTTTGCCTGAAACAAAGAATTTCTCAAAATTGATCATAACCTCTGGCACTTAAAACGTGCTAGAAGATACACATATGGTTCAAATTGAAGCCTGCAGCTCTCTGGGAAGAGAAGGGGATTTAAGTTGCCATTTCAGTCTGTAGACAGATGCTAACCAACCTGGTGCTGGGGTTGGAAGGGAGGCCTCACACATGTTAAGAGCCACTTAGGAGTGCAGGAGTAGATGACTGTGGGCCACATGAGGAGAGTAGCCACACCGGGTGGCGTCAGCTCTGTGGGTGTGCGTCTTCACCTTCACCAGGGTCTTCTGTTGTGACTCTGTTCTGTGACATTTTAGAATATTCATTTAAATATTCACTCTATAGGTCATAAGTCTCTCAAATTTCTGAAATTAACTGTTCATTGTTTTAGTTCTTAATATTCAGGGTTATATTTTAATATCTTTATATTTAAAGTAAAAATTGAATTATAGATTCACATACGTATATGCCATAAGAAATTTGCACAAGAAGACATTTCTGAATATTCAAACTGTAATCCCAGTTTTAAGACTGATCAGTTTGAAGACATTTCTTTCTTTCTTTTTCTCCCTGTCCCCCTCTTCTTCCCCTCTTCCTCCCCCTCCGTCTTTTCTTTCTCTCTCTCTCTCTCTCTCTCTCTCTCTCTCTCTCTCTCTCTCTCTCTCTTTCTCTCTCTCCTCTCTCTCTTTTCCTTTTTTTTTTTGAGGCACGGTCTTACTTTGTAGTGCAGGCTGGACCTGAGCTCACTATATAGCCTGGGCAAGCCTCGAGCTCAGCAATCCTCCTGTCTCTGCCTCCTGAGTACTGGGATTACAGACATGAGCCACCACACCTGGCACTGTGGTATGTGGTACTGATTGCTGGTGGGCGTGAGTCACCCAGCATTGTTCTATGTGGTTACCGGGATTGAACTCAGGACCTTGGGCTTGCAAGGCAGATGCCGGAACCACTGGACTAAATCTAGGCCCCCCCTTTCTCTCTCTTTCTCTCCCTCTCTCCTTCCCTCCCTCCCTCCTTTTTCTCTCTCCCTTTCTTTCTCCCTTTCTCCCTGTCTCTCTCCTTCTCTCTTTCTTTCTCTCTTGCTTTTTCTTTTGTTCTTTCATTCTTTCACCTTGCACTTATGAGCCAGGTGCTAGAACCCCTAATCTAAATCCCCAGCCTGATGTGCATCTTTTTGTTTTTGAGACCGGGTCTCACTTTGTAGTTCAGGCTGGCCATCCGCTCACTATATAGCCCAGGCAAGCCTCGAACTCAGCAATCCTCCTGTTTCTGCCTCCTGAGTGCTGGGATTACAGGCACTGTGGTATGCGGTATTGATTGATGGTGGGTGTGAGTCACCATGCCCAGCATTGTATGTGGTTACTGGGATCGAACTCGGGGCCTTGCGCTTGTGAGGCAGGCACTGGAACCGCTGGGCTAAATCTCCGGCCCGCTGATGCACATCTTTTTAACTCATTTTTCTATACCTATTTTCCACAATTCAGATCAGTGTATACACAATTTTATACACTGATTTTATCTTCTATATTATAGTAAATTCTTCCTCATGCTGGAAGTTTTATAAAATAACTGAAATGTTTATATATATTATTGTTTATATATTAAAACAATAATACTTTCCTTCTATGATTAATACTTTTTTGTTGCTTAAGAATCCCTCCAATCCGTGCCCGCTTCGGCAGCACATATACTAAGAATCCCTCCAATCCTAATGCCATTATTATTATCTTGTGAAAACCTTATTTACTTTTGTAAAACTTTATCATTTATTTTCTGTTCTTGGACCTAGGGAGGAGGAACTATTTAAACCATAATCTTGTCCTTCCCCCTTTTAAATTTATTCTCTGGAAAATTTCTTTGCTATTTATTATAATTTAGTTTCTCAGAACATCTCCACTTAGATTTTTATCACCTCAAACTCGTGACATATGAAAATATAATGTAAGTAATTTTTTTCCTCCCCAAGGCAACTTATACTTTTTTGCTTTTAGAGACATGGTCTCGCTTTGTAGTTCAGGCTGGCCCTGAGCTCACTATGGTGCCCAGGCAAGCCGCCGCGAACTCAGCAATCCCCCTGTCTCTGCCTCCCGAGTGCTGGGATTACAGGCGTGAGCCACCACATCCGGCATTGTGGTATCTGGTGTTGATTGTTGGTGGGTGTGTCTCCACGCCCAGCATTCTATGTGGTTACCGGGATCAAACTCACGACCTTGCGCTTGCGAGGCAGGCGCCGGAACCACTGAGCTAACCCTCCAGCCCCAACTTATACTTTTTTGAAATCTGTCACTCACCCACACACATGAGAGCGCTATTCTCTCCTTTTTTTTTTTGGTCCCATATAGAAACTATTGCCTCCTCCTTGAATTGTCCTTCTTTTCTTTATTTTTTTGAATTGTCTTTATTTTTAAAATCCACTTTAACACAGGCTTTCACCATTCACATCATCTAAATCCTGTGAATGTTTCATGTCATCTCTCTGTTCCAAAAGTCCTGGCACCTTTTTATTGCCTCCAAGAATGGCTTGTAGACTTTTTCAGAAAGACTCACATTGTATGTGTTTCTTTACATTGACACCAAATGACTGAGCAACAGAAGAAAGACAGTTCACAGAATGGAAAAAAATAGTTGCAATTTCTGTGTCTATCCCTGATGGTCTAATGGCTAGGATTCAGTCCTCTCTCTCTCAATTCCTGTGTCTAAAAAGAGACTTATATCCAGAATATATTAAAAAGTTATATTCAGTAGGATGCCTTACTAACTCAAAAAATTTAAAATATAGAGTTACCAGATGATCTGAGTGTGTAGCCAGTCCTAAGTTTGTATACAAGAGAAATGAGGATGCTTTCACATAAAAAATTTGTCTGCACTATTCATAAGGTGAAAAATGGAAGCAAAAGTCCATCAGTACATGAATGGACAAATAGAATGTGTATATCTATACCATGGAGATTCACTCAACAATAAAAGAATAAAATATTGATACATTATACTACATCATGGGTGAATCTTGAAAACATTACAATAAGTGAAAGATGCCAGTCACAAAAGATCATATATTGTAGATATGGGTGTAGTGGCACACACCTGTAATCGCAGTACTCAGAAGGCTGAGTCAAGCAGATCAATGCAAATTTGAGGCTACCCTGGGCTACACAGTAAATTCAAGGTCAGCCTGAGCTGTGTAGTAAGACCCCTCTCAAAAAAAATGATATTGTATCATTTCATTTATGTAAAACGTCCAAAACAGACAAGTTCATAGAAATGGAAAGCAGAGGAGTGAATGCCTGAGGCTGGGCTGGCTAAGAAGGAGGGGAGAAATGAGGGGTGACTACTGTGGACTGGTATAGGTTTTCCTTCTGGGGTGATAAAAATGTTCCAAATTCTTGTAGTGATGGTTGCACAACTCTGAATAGATTAAAAACCACTAACAGTATACTTTCAATATACATATATATATTTGGGACAGGATCTCACTTTGTAGTTCAGGCTGGCCCTGAGCTCACTTTGTAGCCCAGGCAAGCCTCAAATTCAGTGATCCTCCTGCCTCTGCCTCCCAAGTGTTTGGATTACAGACATGAGCCACCACACTGCCTCTGTGGTATGTGGTACTGGGGATTAAACTAGGGACCTTGTGCTTGCCAGGAAGATGCTAGAACCACTGAGCTAAATCTCCAGCTCTCAATGTATATCTTTTTTTTTTTTTTTTTGAGACAGGGTCTCGCTTTGTAGTTCAGACTGGCCCTGAGCTCACTATGTAGCCCAGGCAAGCCGCCGCGAACTCAGCAATCCTCCTGTCTCTGCCTCCCGAGTGCTGGGATGACAGGCGTGAGCCACCACACCCAGCACTGTGGTATGTGGTACTGATGGCTGGTGGGCGTGAGTCACCACGCCCAGCATTGTATGTGGTTACCGGGATC
>PVIC010055399.1:0-11239 GCA_004025085.1 Thryonomys swinderianus
AAAAAAAAAACTATAGGGATAGATGGAGTCAGGGGAGTATTTTGTCATTGTTAAGAAATAGAACCCCAGTCTCTTAAGTTTTCCAAACTCTTTCCCACCTGACATCCTTCTTTTGCATAACCGTACCTCACCGACCTCTTAGACTTCCAACCGGAAAGCCTGGCATTTTTTTTATTCCTTTCCTGCATCTCCTGCCTTTGACCATCGTTCCCCAGGGCCCCCAAGTCTAAAAGATTCTTTCTTTGGTCTCACTTTTTTTCACCATCCTCAGCCAGAGTCCTAAGCAGACTCTTCTTATCTTTCCTCTGGCCATTTTGCATTGACTTTCTCATGGCCCTGCTTCCAGCCTTCTCTCTTGTCCTGCATCTCTCTTCAGATCAGCATTCCTGAAACACAGGTCCAGTCATGCACCATTGCTCTCTAGAAGCCTGTTGTGTCTCCCTTGTTTGCGGGGCTGGGTAAGTAAAAGGAGCAGGTTTTGGAGTCTGAACCACTGAAGTCCAAATCCAATACTTTTTCTGGAAACTTACACAGGATGATTAAGACCCAGGCCTGTTCTCAGCTCGTGTAGCCTGGCTTGATCCTCAGAGAAGTAATAATAAAACTATCCAGCCTCGTGTTAGGTCTTGTGGAAAAAGCGGTGTGACTCTTTTCATGGTCCCAAAGTTTAGTTCTGAATCTTTGATACTGATCAGGTCACATGGCCTCCATGAACCAGGACTATAGTCGGGGGATGTGCTTCTTTGCTAGGCAGGCCCAGATTACATGCTGGGGTGAGTTCCAGGGGAAAATTACCCTTAGAAGACATAGTGCACAGCAGGCTGTAGGAACACACAGAACACTGCAGTATGTAACACACAGACTCTGGTTTTGTTTTTTTTTTGTTTTTTTAAAATTGTTGTTCATTGGTTTTGGATTTTGTGAGACAGGGTCTCACTCTGTAGTTCATTCTGTCCTTGAATTTGCTATGTATCCCAGGCTGGCTTTAAACTCACAGCAATCCTCCTGTCTCAGCCTCCGGAGTGCTGGGATGACAGGTGTGAACCACCACACCCACCTTTGTCTTGTGTTTTCCTGTATGTATCCTACATTTTGTCCAGACTTACTCTCCACTTCTTTTTTCCCCACTCTGCTTTGTTGTTCTTTCTTTTCTTCTCGAGATGAGTCTTTGGCCTGACTTTCTTAGACCATTGTTGGTATCTCCATTGGAGCATTGAACACACTCTTGGCAAAGGTTTTTCTTGTTTTGTTTTGTTTTTTGTGTTTTTTTTTGAGACAGGATCTCACTTTGTAGTTCAGGCTGGCCCTGAGCTCACTATGTAGCCCAAGCAAGCAGCCGCGAACTCAGCAATCCTCCTCTCTGCCTCCCGAGTGCTGTGATGACAGGTGTGAGGCACTGTGGTATGTGCTATTGATTGCTGGTGGGCGTGAGTCTCCACGCCCAGCATTGTATGTGGTTACCTAGATCGAACTCAGGACCTTGCGCTTGCGAGGCAGGCGCCGGAACCACTGAGCTAAATCTCTGGCCCTGTTTTGTTTTTTTTTGATCTCCTCTGCTGGTTGGGAAGGCAGGAACTGAGTAGGATTGCTCTTGTTTCCTTCCTTTTCTCTGTCTACGTCTTTGAATAGGGCCCAGTGTGAGGTAAGGTTACAACAATGAACAACAGACAACCTCTATAACCTTTGTCTCAAGAAGCTCCCAAGGTAGTGAGGGTGAGTGGTGTAAGTGGGTGGTTCTTCTGCCCACTACGAGTCTCCTGCCTGACCTGCCCCACGTCTGCTTAGCTACTCTGCTTGGCCAAAGACCTTCAGCTCAGCCATGGAACCAGTGTGAGGGCAGAGTTGAAGGTGTTACCCCAGGTGGATGTCGCTCATTTTCCATTCTTTCCTACTAACTTCTGTACATACCTTCTAGATCAGTTGGGTAAATCACACTGGGGAGTACAAAGGAATGGGAAGGAAGTAAAGGGAGTAAGCCTGAACCGTTTAATGGCATTCCGAACATTAATTTGTATGCTATATTAATGACATATGCACAACAAACTTCAATAAACAGCCATATGATTGTATAAGGAACTATATTAGAAACTATATTTTTATAACATACAATTACAAAAATAATTATTTTGTATGTTTGATTGTAGATGACTATACATTACACTTTCTTTCTTTTTTTTTTTTTTTTTTTTTGAGACAGGGTCTCGCTTTGTAGTTCAGGCTGGCCCTGAGCTCACTGTGTAGCCCAGGTAAGCCTCGAACTCAACAATCCTCCTACCTCTGCCTCCTGAGTGCTGGGATTACAGGCATTGTGGCATATGGTACTGATTGCTGGTGGGTGAGAGTCACCACACCCGGTATTGTATGTGATTACCAGGGATCAAACCAGGGATTTTAAATCTCTGGCCCACATTACACTTTCTTATAGCTATATATTATATAAGATAGTTCAGGAGACCCCTCTTTCCCCACAGGGGATATACTCCAAGGTCTGTAGTAGATGCTGAAAACACATCTAGTCCCAAATCCTAGCTATACAATGTTTTTCCTGTATACACGTATGACTCAGAAATATGAATGTTAATTTTATTATTAATTTATTATAGGAAAAGACACATGACCAGTAATCCCCCTTAAAAACGCCCCCTTGGGCCAGAGATTTAGCTCAGTGGTTCTGGCGCCTGCCTTGCAAGCATCCTGAGTTCGATCCCCGGTAACCACATACAATGCTGGGCGTGGTGACTCACGCCCACCAGCAATCAATAACACATACCACAGTGATGGGCGTGGTGGCTCACGCCTGTAATCCCAGCACTCAGGAGGCAGAGGCAGGAGGATTGCTGAGTTCGAGGCTTGCCTGGGCACCATAGTGAGCTCAGGGCCAGCCTGAACTACAAAGCGAGACCCTGTCTCAAAAAAAAAAAAACAGGGCCGGAGGGTTAGCTCAGTGGTTCCAGCGCCTGCCTCGCAAGCGCAAGGCCCTGAGTTCGATCCCCGGAAACCACATACAATGCTGGGCATGGAGACACGCCCACCAACAATCAACACCGCATACCACAATGCCGGACGTGGTAGCTCACGCCCGTCATCCCAGCACTCGGGAGGCAGAGACAGGAGGATTGCTGAGTTGGCGGCGGCTTGCCTGGGCACCACAGTGAGCTCAGGGCCAGCCTGATACTACAAAGCGAGACCCTGTCTCAAAAAGCAAAAAAAAAAAAAAAAAAAAAAAAAAAAAAAAAAAAAAAAAAAACACAACAACAACAACAACAAAAGGCCCTCTCACTTCAAACATAGCCATCCCTCCTCACACCACTTTCTGAGGCGGTTCTGGGAGTCCTTCTACTGTGAAGGCCTTTAGTTGTGGTGTCATGAAGACCTTGATGTCCTGAATCAATTCAAAATACTGACCTTTCCTGGTCATTTTGATTTTGAGGAAGAGCCATAATTCATATGGTATCAGATCCAGTGAATAAGGTTAAAAAGGGGGGGCATCTGTAATGTTTTTCTGAGCCTGCTTTTCTGTTGGATGGTAGTCAACAGTGGGAGTCACTGTATTTTTTATTACACCTTGTAAAGACACAATAATTTTCAGAACTGCTTCAGAAAGTGACAAGAATGATGGGATATGTTCAAAGTAAAGGGGATTAATGCCAATATGTCCTTTACTGTAATAAAAATTTTTAATTTCAATATTCATATATTTTGATCATACTTCGCATAAAGTTTAATCTATAAATTAGTCACAGTAAGAGATAATAATTATAAAATAGAACAGCTATGTCACTATATGGTAATAAAAGTTATATAAATGTGACCTCTCTCAGAATATCTTAATGTACTTTCTTCTTTGTATCCAAAGGAAGTATTTTTTAGCCTCTCTTTGGGATATCTGAATTGCTACCATCTCTATCCTTGTGCCTTGGGGCTCTTACTAAGTAGAATGTAGGTTACTTGGACGCAGACACTTCAATACTGCAAGACACATTTGCTGAGACAGCTGCTAAACCACTAAATGGGCAGGTAGCAGATGCAGTGTGGTTATGCGGGACAAAGGGATGACTCACTTCCTAGGTGTGACAGAATAGGATGGTATAAGATTTCATACCATGATACGCAGAACTATGTGCAATTTAAAATGTGAACTGTTTCCAGAATTTTCTGCATAGTATTTTCAGACTATGGTTGACTTCAGGTAACTGAAATTAGAAAGTGAAACTATAAAGAGAAACTAATCCATGTATAAAACAATGTGTACTATGCTTTGTGAGCAACTTAAGGGATTTTCAGAAACTTTTGACTATATAGTCTTTTTTTTTTTTTTTTTCTTTTTGAGACAGGGTCTCGCTTTGTAGTTCAGGTTGACCCTGAGCTTATTATGTAGCCCAGGCAAGCCTCAAACTCAGCAATCCTTCTGTCTCTGCCTCCCAATTACAGGTATTACAAGTTTGAGCCACCACGCCTGGCACTGTGATATGTGGTACCAGGGATCGAATTTGGGACCTTGCGTTTACCAGGCAGACATCGGAACCATTGAGCTAAATCCCTGGCCCTGCCAACTTTTGAATCAAATCCTGTGTAATGCATGACTGCACTGTAGATAGTAGAGTATCACATCAAGGCCAGTCTGTTTCAAAATAAAATTAAAAGGGCTGGGGATGTATCTCAGTGGTAGAGCACTTGCCTAGCATGTAGGAGCCTGTGGATTTAATTCTCAATACAAGAAAAATAAAACAGAATACCACATTAAATATAATAAAAAATGGGCTGGGGATGTAGCTCAGTGCACCATACCTGACTGGCAAATACAAGGTCCTGAGTTCAATCCCTGTACAAGGAATGAAAGAAAGAAAATTAAGAACCACTCTGTGTGTGTGTTTGTGTGTGCATGTGTGAGAGAGAGAGGGAGGGTGGAGAGAGAAGTGTTTAGGTTTAGTGAGTGCTATAGTTTTTAATAATAATTTAATGATATTAATTATTTAGTCACTACCTATGATTTGCCTAAACCTGCATGTACCATTCTTTCTATCCTTATAACACCCCCTAAGTGAAGTATCATATTATTTTAAGACAGAAATAGTGAAGACTCTTGAGAGGGAGAGTAACCTTCCCTTAAAGTCAGACAACAAGAAGGAGGCTAAGCTGAGATTCAGTCCCAAGTACATCCAGCTGCCCACTTGCTGCTTTTTGCACTGCATTTCAGAATGAGCCTTGGGCAGGCTTCGTACAGAAGATGGACTCCAGGTGGGCCTCAGGGATGGCGAGGCCTGGGCAAGGGGCAGATGGAGCGGAGGCGCAGGTGGTGGTGCAAGGGGAGCATGGGGAGTTCCTCCTGAGGGAGGACCAAGAGCCAGGTGGGAGAAGTGAGGAGACACAGGCTGTGTTCCTAGAAGCAGGGGGAGGGGGCTGGGCTGACCTGGCTGGCTGAAAATTCCCCCACAGGGCCCCAGAGCCATTCTTAGGCTCCCTGAGGATGTGAATCACACCAAAGCAGCACTCGCTCACCTTTGAGCAGCACATGAGCTGGCTGTGGAGAGTGTGAAACTGAATGGCCTGCTGGGGCCCTGGTTTCCCCTCTGACAAGAGATTGCCCCAGAGGAAGTGAGACCCTGGGTAACTAGGCAGAGTGGCGGGGAGAAGTGGCACGCTTTTAGTCATCTGAATAGAGCAGAAGTTCTGAGGGCCACGTGGTTACTAACACTCAGAGCAAGACTGAAAGGTAAAGTGACATCTCAGTCACTCCAAAGTCGCCTTCTGAGGCGCTGCTGAATGACAGTGGGCCAGGAGGGCCCGAAAGGCTCTTAGCGGCTTAGCAGCCGATGTGAAGTCCTCACTCACAGGAGGACCAGCAGGTTTGCTGACGATGCACACTTGTTCTCTCTTGGACATTCTTCTATGAGGCCTGGTTGTCTCTCTTCTAGCTCTTGGCACAAATAACACATTAGAAGGAAGTGAGACTGCTTGAGACAAGGCGCACACTATTGGGCAAGTGACAGCTGATAGGCTGCTGTCGCTGGGGACAAAGAACAAAAAAGCAAATATATAGTGGCAAAGGGCACCTGGTCCTCCTCATACAGACATAGTGGAGGATTCAGGTTGGCTGCAGTACCAAGGAAGGGGCTAGTGCTTCTGAGTCTTTCAGCATCGAGGGGACAGAAGCCAGGTTGTCATAGCCAGACTGGGAAGTCGGGAGTCATCTCAGTGGGGATGACATGGCCTTCGTGACAGGACCATGGTGCATGGGGTACAGCAGGGGAAGCTGAGTTTAAGATCTCTGAGATGAATTCAGAGTGTTTCACTTAAAGTGGATAAAATAGCTATCTCTTTTATGATTATAAATAATAATGGAATTAGAAAGCTATTGAAAATAGAAAATATTTTGCCCCTATAAGCAATAGCTATCAGTTGTCTGGAAATTTTGCTTAACATGCCCCCTTCCATGATCTAGAATAGACAGTAATAGTTAAAAGGTATTGAAAACTAATGTGCTGAGCAACATTTTCAGAGTTTTCTGCCCACTAATTCTTTTTTTTTTCTTTTTTTGTGAGACAGGGTCTCGCTTTGTAATTCAGGCTGGCTCTGAGCTAACTATGTAGCTCAGGCAAGTCTCGAACTCTGCAATCCTCCTGCCTCTGCCTCCCTAGTGCTGGGATTACAGGCGTGAGCCACCATGACCCACATCTGTGGTGTGTGGTATTGATTGCTGGTGGGCATGAGCCACCATGCCCTGTATTGTTGTATGTGGTTATGGGGGATCAAACAGGGGACCTTGTGCTTGCTAAGCAGGTGCCAGAACCACTGAGCTAAATCTCCAGCCCTGTTCACTAATTCTTTTATCATTTATAATAGTCCTATGTGGAAGGTACTGTTCGTTTTCCCATTTTACATTTGAAGAAACTGACGCTAGGTTAAATTGTGTAGTTTTATGAGGAAGAACCATGGGTGAACCAGGCAGTCTAGCTTTCAGGATATCACCCTCAACTGCGCTATAGTAAGAATCATTCTTTGCAAGTTTTGGCTCCCAGACTTAATGTGCATCAGAATCCCCTGTTGAAGCCACGGGTGCTGGGGCCCATGTAGAGTTCTTGATTCAGCAGATCCAGGCTAAGAAGGCCCTGGGTGTGTTTCTGAAGTCCTCAAGTGATGCTGACACTGCCAGCCTGCAGACTACACTCTGATAAGCAAAGCACTTTTATAGTGATTCCATACTGCATCATATTGATTGGGTAAGAGTTAGTATAAGCATAATCCCTGTCTTATGGTGATTTAAGTCACCTGCCTATGGTCATACAGCTAAGTCATTCATTCATTCATTCATTCCCTCAGTTTGTATAATGAATGGGCACATCTGTGCTGGGCTTTATGGTGAGCTTGGAGTCAAGCAAGTAAGAACCACCTGGGGAGTTTTCAAAGTCATTCTTGTTGTTCAGCACCAGGGATAGAACTCAGAACCTTGTGCTTGTAAGGCAGTTGCCGGAACCACTGAGCTAAATCCCCAGCCCTTACCTGGGAAATTTTTAAACTTCACAGTGCCCAGGCCTCCATCTCCTACCAGTTAAATTAGAAACTGAGGGGGAAAAAGTGGGATTGAGTGAGCAGCTGCAGTTGATACCACTTAGGACACTGCACTGGTCCCCAGAGGGAGCAGATGACCTGCTTGGGAAATGTAACACTTCCTGGAAAGCAGAGGCAAACGCCCCGCGGCCTAACAACCCTGCCCTGTCTGGTTGTGAGCGGAGAGCTGGGTCTCCTTCTCTGCGTGATTTCCAGTCTCTTCCTGAAGAAAGGGATGTTACCCACTGGACCCTCTCACTAGTGCTTAGAACTGGCCAGGGGTGACAACCTTGGGTTTCTGCACTGGTTAGGAGGTGCCTCTGCCCCGCCGCTTCTTGCTACCACCACCACCTTTTTTTTTTCCTGGCAAGGAAAAGGCAAGCAGTGACGATTCCCTTTTTCTCTACGGAGCTGACAGCTCCTGAGGGCTGCAGATCCTGTCTTTCCCATCCTGCTCCTAAGCCTCACTTCAGCCCCCACCCCTCGGGACCCTGGCCCGACCTGGGTATCCTGTGGTGCTTACCGCAGCCCTGCCAGATTGCTCTTGAAGGGCACTGGCTCTTCGCTCCAAACCATCGCTTATTGGCCAGACAGCCACTGTTTCCTCTGCCCGCAAGGCTAAGTCCCACCCACCCACCGCCCCACCCACCCGACTTTCCCCTGCCGGCCCAGCCTCTGGCTGTCTGCGTGGGGGAGACGGTGTAGACAGAGAAAAAATGATTCTCTCCATGTCCCGCCTGTCGGTTACAGTAAGGTAGTGACAGTGGGCTTCCGGCTGATCGTGTCATCTCTGCTCCTACTGGACCTTACAGGACGGCTGTGTGGCCAATGTGGGCACAGCGTCCAGTGCCCCCTGCATGTTGTTTGGCTGTGATGTTAGACTTGGCTTCTGTTGCACTGATTAGATGGCAGCGGTAGGCGTATGACTTGTGTGTTTTTAAGAACACTGTGCTATGATTAAGTGTTCGTGTGTGCTGTGTGCGTGTGTGCATGTGTGTGTGTGTGTGTGTCTATGTGTCTATGTCTGCGTGCATATGTTTGGCTCGATTTTGGCCTGTGGGGCCGGGGGCTGCAGGTCTCAAATTCCTCTGCTATTTTTAGGGGCCATATCAGCTCAGCTGTCCAGGAGCCTGGGTGTGTGTCAAAAGAAAGTGCCACCATCCCTGTGGCTTGCCCCCAACCCTGCAGCGCCACCCGCCCCTCATTCTGTGCCCATACTCTAAGAGTCTCCTCCTTTCCCGCCATGTGTTCCCTTTTGCTGCACATACCTGGTGCCCGCTGTCCTCAGGGCTCTGCTTGCTCCTCTGGATCCCCAGGGTTGGGCAGCTGCGTTGGGAGGGGCCTGGGGAGAGGGAGGGAACCGGGGCGGGGCTGTGGCCGGAGCTATTTTGAGCTGCTAACGGAGCAGCAGCCAGAGGAGACTCCTCTCTCTAGGCTGCTCCAGGCCAGGCCATGCGGGTGAGTGTTCGTCTGACCCCTACACCCCGGAAATGCCCCAGGCTTTTTATGCTGTGTCCTCATTTAAGAAAGGAAGGGCCTTTTGTTGTCTCCTTGGATGTGGCTAAAGTAGGTGGGAGGAAGGGGTGGGGCTCTTTGGGGCTTCTCTTGGTCGGAAGGGCACTACCCAGCCCTGGCAGCCTCAAAAACCCCTCAAAGGCGTGCAACATCCTGAGCCCAATTTAGGAGTTTGAGAGCCCTGGTTGGGGCACTGTCTTCTAAACTTCAGGTTCCTGAGGCCGCATCTGCCACCCACAAGCTGCTATACGCCTTTCCCACAAACCATTAGTGCTTTGGAACCCGGTTCTTCAGAACATGGATCCTGGCACCCCTGGCCTTTGCAGGTCTTGTCCCTGCTTTGGGTTGCTGGGGTAGCCCTCTACCCCACTTCCTCCTGGCCAGACCCTGGAGTCAATAGGAACCCCCCTTCTCACTGACCCAAGAAGAGACCCAGCAGAGCTTCTTCCATTCCTATGCCCAGGAAATTTGGAAGGGGCAGAGATGGTATCCCAAGGACTCCCTGACTGTCTGTAAGTCTGTCTCGCTGTCTCTCTCTCTCTCTCTCTGTCTCTTACTTTTGCTCTCTGTCTCTGTCGCTATCTCTGTCTCTGTATCTCTCTGCCATTATCTGTCTCTCTCGCTTTCTCTCTCTGCCTCTCGTCTCTCTCTCTGTCTTTTTGTAGCAGAGATTACTCTAAAGCAGTAAGCTCCTTAAAAAAGCAAGTGAGGAGAGACACAGTGGATTGACTCCCTGTCTGCCTGTCCCCAGCCACCGAGGGTCAGGTTTTCAGTTGAGTCAGCAGTTGGCAGGGTGTGTGGGTTGGCCTGGTGAGGAGGTGTATCAAGAATCTAAGATGTGCCCATGAACATTTGTATCTCTGTGCCCAGGGACCGCTCTGCCCCAGCCTCCAAGCTGGTACCACTGTCGAGGTGTGTGTGGGCAGAGTAGGGGTGGTGCTTCCCAGTCTTATTCCGCACCCCATCCTGCTCCCCGGTCTGCCAGGACCAGGTCCCTTACAGAGTCAGGGCCATACACGATGAGAGCCAAGCGGCTGGCAGAGTGCCCGCAGAAGGGAGGAGAGGCCTCCAGCAGGCCAGGCCGTTGGAGGAGGAAACCCTGGCTCTTCTGCAACTGCAATGGTAGCAGGAAGTCATTCCAGTGCACCTGCTTCCTCTGGGCCCCCCAGCAGGGCCGAGGGCACTCTGCCGCTTTCTGTTTTGCCTGGTGGGGGAGGGTTCTGGCTCACGCTGGACCACAGGGGCCAAGGCGTCCCTGCCAAGCCCTTCTCCCCTCCTCTGGCTGGCGCCATGGCCTTCTCCTCACTTCCTGCGGGGCTCCCGTTTCCTCTCCAGCAGCTTGGTGTAAAGTGTGTCCCGGTCATGGGCAGAAGGAGGGGCACATTGTCTATGGAAACCCTTTCTTTCTACCCACCTTGTTGTTCTGGCAACTGATGTGCAGAAGGACCAGAGTGCAGGTGAGATCAGCTGACCTCCTTCCCTTGGAGTGAGCCTTAGAGGCTCTTGCTAGAGGACAGACGTGGGTGTGAGCACCAGCTCTGCCCCTTGCTGCCATGGCTTGGGCAAGTCACTTGACCTTCTAAAGCTTCTGTTGCCTATCATGCTGATGTCTACTGCAGAGGTATGTCAAGAAAATCAATGGGGTAATGTGTACGTGGATTCAGCACAGTGCCTGGTACACAGTAAATGCTCAATAAGGGTAAATTGTTAGAGGTGGGAGTTTACCTCAGTGATACTTTTTTTTTTGGAGACAAGGTCTCATTGTATAATTCAGGCTTCCCTTGAACTCTATATAGCCTAGGTTGGCCTCAAACTCACAGACCTCCTCCTGCCTCAGCCTCCTGAGTGCCACTGAACTACATCCCCAGACCTCAGTGGTACAATTTTTGCTACTGTGCTCGTACTCCTGATTTCAATCTCCAGCACTACAAAACAAAGTGCCAGGCGTGATGGCTCACGCCTGTAATCCCAGCACTCAGGAGGCAGAGACAGGAGGAGGATTGCTGAGTTCGAGGCTTGCCTGGACTACATAGTGAGCTCAGAGCCAGCCTGAACTACAAAGCGAGACCCTGTCTCAAACAAAAACAAGGGCCGGAGGGTTAGCTTAGTGGTTCCGGCGCCTGCCTCACAAACGCAAGGTCCTGAGTTCAATCCCTGGTAACCACATATAATGCTG
>PVIC010055400.1:0-11248 GCA_004025085.1 Thryonomys swinderianus
GCATTAATATTTAAATATACCAACACTATGCTAAACAACAATAATTATTATAATAAATTCCTCATATATCATTGGCTGTATCTCCACCTTCCTTCCAACCAGGATTTTCAAAAGAGCTATGGAAAAGTTATCATTTCTTCTCTTTTGTTTAAGCTCCAAACATTCCTTTTATTATTGCTTCATCAAGTCAGCATTTGCCAAGATCACCAATACTTTCCCCATTTCCAAATGCATTAAAAATTAATTCTGAATCTACCTTAATTCAGAGCAGTATTTCATATGTCAATCACCCCTCTTGAAACCCTGTGCTCCTCTTGCTTCATGGTGTCCTCGTGTGCCTGGTTCCCCTCTGTGTCTCCAACTGTGCTATCATAGTGTCCAGTTCTCTCCTGCCTGCTGCTTCTGTTTTGACATTGCTTGCACCTCTATTCTTTTCTCTTTCAATTTATATCTTCTTTGCAGACAACTTTAGTCAATCTCCTGGCTTCAGTCCCAGATTTCATGCCAATAGCTATCAATAAGGATGACATTCATCAAATGATTACCATGTGCCAGATGTTGCACTAAACTCTTCAGGGGAAATGTCTAGGTTATTCCTGAAAACAACACTTAAATATTTAGATCAACCTTGTTCCTTCTACTACATTTTAGAACTGCTCATAAACATATTTGCTAGAAAATGTCCTTGACTGTCTTTTTTCCCTTTATTGAGTTTATTGGTATATTTTAGACATACATCATGATCACATTCAACACTGAGAATTTGCACATGATACATCCTCTTACTTTTCCCCATTTCACTGCTCTTCCTATCACTCCCATCCCCTTGATACATGAGCTTGGTTTCCATCTTTTTGTTTTTGCCATCTTTGACTCTCTTAATGTTATCTCAAAATCAAGATGTTCAGAACACCATTACTCATCTTCTTTGTTATGTTTGATGTCTAGAGGTCCTCATAAACCCCATATAGTCATGGGTAAGGCCTTTCTCAGAGATGGCTGAGTTTCGACTGTATGTTTGATTCATGGTGCAGTGCTGAGATTAGGGGTGCTAGGACTACATGGAGTGTCTTTGTTACTTTTCTCTTGTTGCTGATATAGAATACCCCACACCCAAAGTTGAAGATAGATGGCAGACAGGCATTGTACAGGAGAAACAACATGGGATGCACAAAGCAGTAAAAGCAACAAGGGACCTTAACAGCATCTTTCTGTCCCTTCTATGTTATCACACCCTTAATCCCAGCACCCTTCAACATAGTATTGCACCATGCATCAATTCAAGCATGACACACTATAGATCCAGCCATCTCTGATAAAGGGGACATCTAAACACAAACCATAACATTGGGTGATTATTAATTCAATACATTCATTGGTTTGGCACCACCCCAATCCCAGTTGACTGTATACAGTATAAGGAACAGAAAAAGGCTTGTCTTGTCCCTTGCTTGTTTTGCTACCTTCTGCCCACCAAGATCTGTTTCTCTTCTTCCATGATTGACTTCCATGACACCTGCCTTGGAGACATACAATTGTGTACTGAAACTACTACAAACTGTGAGCTAAATAAACCTTTCCTGCTTTAATTTTGAGTGTTGGGCATTTTGTCTCAGCAACAAGAAAAGTAACTTAAGACATTTTCCATTCTACTTCTTCCAGTGCTACTCCCTATTAAATCATGGTCTCACTGACCACCTCACTGATCACCAATTATTCAAGCTTGAAACCTGAAGATCAAGTTTTTGGGTTCTGTATGCCTGACTGTTCAGTAATTCACTCTTACTACTTTTTCTTCCTGAAGATCTTTATAGTGTGGCACATTTCTTAATTTCTATACCTTCAAGACCTATCCCATGGTTTCTCAACCTCAGTACTATTGGGCTTTTGCACCAGATAATTCTTTATAACATACTTGCATGCAAATTATAGGATATATACTGACATCTCTATCCTCTGTCTACTAGAAGTCAATGTCAATCTTTCTTCATTATTCCTGGGATTATGACAATCAGGAATGCAGTGAACCCTTAAGTTATGACTGGCCTGATATACAAACAATTTGGGCTACAATTGGAATTTTAGTTTTAATTTATGAACTAAGTCTTAAATTATAAATATAATGCTGGGCACTTGTGCCTCCAGATGGTCTCAGATGCAGTTTTAACCCTTAAAGGAATATTCCTGAGAGAAACATTACAACATCCTTTTCTGTGTGATATTAGTGTGGAAATCTTGGACCAGTGTCTCTCTAAGGACACTGAAGCTTGCCTATATAGAGGAGAAAGACTTTGGATACTTTGTAGAGGAGCCTGAGTCTTCAACTGACCAATTTAAAGTACAACCACCCCTTAGAAGTGAACTGAGCTCCTGTGTCAAGGGTCTACTGTATTTTTAGACATTACCAAATATTTGCTTCAAAGCACTGATGTTCTTAGTTGATAAACACTGCTTCAATCTTGAACAAAGTCATCTTTAACAAAGTAATGCAGTAGGTTCAACTCATCCTAAATGATGCAATATGTAAAACTAATTATGACACCACTTGTTTTGAAAAGGTTCTCAATGCCTTTAGAAAAAAAATCTAGAGTTCTTAAACACATTCCCAAGTTTTAGCCCTTGTTAGCCTTTTCAGTTTCTTTTGGGGGTCACACAGAATTTTTTCATGTTGCTATTTCTTTAAGATGCCAATTCTTGAAGCTTATATAACTATTTTCTTAGAATGTTTTCACCTGCCTCTATCCCTTCACTCACTCAACTGCCTATCATCCTTCAGGTTTGGGCTGACATGTTATTTCTTCAAAGCAGTCCCTCCTAATCTGCAATAATCTGTCCTCCCAACAAACTAAGACAACAACTTGCACTACTCAGACTGCATGTTTGCATGGTATGTTGCACTTACGTTCTTATGATGCGGGATATTTTGGGTATAATTCTTTTTCTTTCCAACCTGAAAAAAAATCTCTGCAGATAGTTGTACGTCCCTTTTGTGCTCTGTCCCATGCATAGTACCTACCACAATGTTAGTCACATTACACAGATTCATTAAAGATTTGTAAAATAAATACTTTGGAAATGTTATTGGAAGTAACATGGTATTTTGTACACTATCATGAAATAAAGTGATATCTCACTAGAATTAGATGTAGGGAATAGAAAGTCAGAGACCAAAATTTCATTCTCCATTTCCTAAGGCCAAATGGTCTCTTCTTGCTGTCCTTTTTTGCTCATTTGCTTTGTCTTTCTCTTTCTGGATTTTACCCTTCTTACTTGGCTCACATCTTCCTTATTAGCACATGCTCTCCTTTCTGGCTGGTTTCTACTAGAGAAAAGTGCTATTCAGTAACCAGTTTTCTGTAATGAAAAAGAAATGTTAATGGACACTCCATGATCCTGTATTGTGACATAATGGGGAAGAAGAATGAAATGCGTACTCTTTTTCTCTAGCTGCTACTTTGACTTACTAGAAGACAATAGAAGGATCTGTGACACTGAATTAAATGTAAGATTATTTTTGGTTTTCATCTTCCTTTAAGGATCACTTACCTTAGAAAGTGGGTAGGAAAATTTTGGGTATTTGCACAGATATCACAATAATGATAAGGTGGAAACAGTTGAGACAGAAAGTGGGGGACTGTGGTTTTAAAGAATTTTCTTTTCATGAGCACGTTCTGTTTCCTGGATTTCTTTAAAAGAGCATCAGTATTTAATATGATTGAAGCATAGCCAAGAACCAACTGTCATAATTTCTCAATGCTGACATAGCCACCATGAAAAATGAGAGCTCACCAACACGACCTACCCTTTTGGCAAATAAGTACAAAAGGCTATGGTCATTAGTGAAAAAAAAATGAACATAGTTTACTCGATGGTCTTACATAGACAAAGTGGTGTATTTTAAGTTTTTTATTTTACTGTAAAAGGTTGATAACAGCTACTCGAAATTGTTGAGACTGAAGAGAATGTGGGTCAAAGTGGATAGCTAGGTACCATGACACACTCAAAGACGGAAAAGGCAAGCTGGGGGGGGGCACGTGGGCTTTGGCAGCACCACTAGCCAATTGTGCTCATGTCTCAGCATTTTGGACCAGCTAAAATTAGACTTTCCATGCACAGATGCATGCTCAAAACTGTGACACGTCAGGAGGCAAAGGTTGCTGCCTGAAGCAATGCTGATTTATGTTTAGAAAGCTAAGTAAAGGGAAACCCATGATTTTCTAAGGAAGAGATTTGGCTAATCATTTTTAAACTTTCAGATGTTAATTCTTATCTTTTTTCTATAACAATCCTCTCTAGAGCATGTTTAATGAAAATAAAGGATGATGGCTGTCATATTTTAAGTGTGCTAAATTTTATCTATGCTGAAAATCACTCTGGAATAATCTTTAATTATAAAGCTGGGAAATAGAACATTTCAGCACATGTGCACTGAAGAAGAGAGCCCCATGTTCCTACCACTAGAGCTGTTTTGAAAATTATTCACTTCTGCTAAGAGGGGAAAGAGTTTCTTCATCAAGTCTTAAAACATCTAAATATTTAGCAAGTGTGCTGAAGTTTTGCCTGAACACTCACTCTTCTAAGTTAGTGGTCAGAGACATTCTATTGTATTTGAAAATGTCTCTGAATTTTAAAATATTGGGTGTAGAATTCACTGCAAACTTCCAGTGAGTGCTGTATGTGAGCCATGCACTGTGCTAAATGCTTCGTGTTGCCTGAATTATTCTCCTGCACCAGCAAAGATAATGACAAAGTGTACAGAAATTCAAATGGAATCATGTCAAGAAATTTCTGAACACTTCAGAAGTCTACTTCTAATCTTCAGAAAGTAGCAGCACAATTGCAAAAGGATAAATAAAAGATCATAAAAGTTGCTTTTATCTGATCTATGACTGCTTTTAATATTTTAAAGCATTGGATTATTGATATTTATCCTTATATGTAAGTAACAATAGCTATTTTATTCTAAACCAAACTGCTAATCTATAGTTTCAGAGTTTTCTTTGTTTAGAGATACAATTCATGGAAATGTTGCCATTTGCTTAAAATTGATATTTTGATTCATAAAAACAAAGAACAGCTGATAAACTTCATACATCCAGAACACCCTCAGACTGCACTAAATGAAAACAGTTGCTCACATTTATAAACACAAAGGGTAAAAGCAGCCAAATTAACTCTTTTTAAATTAAGCCTTATTGAATTATTATAACAGGTGTTGGTAGAACCTTTATTAGTAACTAAAGACCAATATAGATATAGTTGTTTATGGAATAATAATAATAACACCAAACCCTGCTAAATCTTGATCTTATTACTTTACCAAGTATATCTTTAATGCTGAAGGTATATCTTTAATGCTGAAGGTATATCTTTAATGAATGTGATCTGACAAGCCTTTCAAACACTTGATATGTGTTCCTCTTAGGGATAAGGACACTAACTCATCCATTGCACACTCCATTATCTAAAGTACACTAAGTTACATTGCAGTCTTAAACAAAGAATGTAAAAAAATTTAGGCTAAGAAAGGTAATTTCACAACAGAAATTTGATGAATTTTGTGTGTTTGAAATGAAGTAATCTTGTCTTTTGGCACATGAATGTCTTGTAGCTCAAAAGGTCACCTACATCCTACAACTCCTGAACTGTTATGTCTATTTTGTATCAAAGGGACATGTTTACTATTCTGCGGAGTACTTCAAGGGTTAGAAAGGAAATCTGTACACCATTCTAAGGCAGGCTGCCTTTAGGAAGTTCTCTTGACTGACAGTCGCTTTGCATAGCATATTTTCATGAAGCCATTTCGTCAGATATGTATTTCACTCACCACCGTTTAGACCTGTCTTTTCACTCTGAACTACAGGCTATTCAACTGTGAACAACAATTAATCATAGGCTCACTTTTTGTTGAAAGTGACAGGATCTTCATATATATGTGTGTGCATAAAATATGCATATATATGTGTGTGTGTATATATATATATATATTCAAGTGGAATGCTATATGAAAATTAAGATTCAGTATAAATCTGAAAGCCCTACTACAATTATTTAATAGTGGATTTTTTTGTGCTTAGACTCAGAGGTGCTTAACAGTCTTAACATGGATCCTGTGGTATTTTTTGGCATTGGTTGGTCATTCAAAAACTTATTAAACACCCACTGTGTGCGCATGCTCATTATATTCTCTGTTTTAATATTTTCATTTTAAATGAATAAAGAAAAGCCCAGAGAAACTTTTTAAAAATAGCCACATAAACTCTCTTCAAAAATGAGAAGACCTAGTTGTTCTGTTCCTGTTCATTTCTATTCTTATTGCTTTGTTTCCTATGTTCTTGGTGAGTTTTGCCTTTGTGCAGGATGCTGTCCTTACAAAATTGCTTGTGCAAATAATTTGTGACACACAATCCTACCTTCTTCCTGAGAAGACAGATATTTTCTGTTATGAGGTGTTTAGTGTTATAAACTGACCTTGTTTTTGAGTACTGGAATAGGGCAGAGCTTCATTATGGTTCTGTAAGGGGCTTTTTAACTCTATTTAATGCTTAGTCCTAGAGGCCATTATTTGGGGACCCAAACCTAAAACAAGTAGAGCTTGCCAAATTTTTCCACACTCAGAGAATGAGATGTTATTGTGCTATTCTTACTCAGCTTCAAATCCATGCTTCTACACTCTACTTTATAATGCTGGAGTCTGAATTCTGTAAACTATACTGTGTTTTGAATAAAATCATTCTTCTGTGAATTTTGACCTTCTATTTGTATGTTAAAATAGCATAAAACTGATGAAATAACTCTGGCAATAAGTGGTTATGTATGTACGTGTAATATTCTTACTAGGCAAAATAAAAATTGGCAAAACTCTAAAAAAATTGAGACTACAAGGGCTAGAACTTAAATCATTCAACTCCCAGTTCATTTGTCATCCATTTATACTGTTCCAGGTGTTTGTTCCCTGGATACATAAATCTGGTCTGTACTCCAAATGCTTTATGTCACGTGGAGCTTATTAGAAATAATGTACAACAGATCCCATCCCAGATCCACTGAATCAGAATCTGCACTTGACATGATCTCCGTGTATTTGCTAAGTTTGAGAATGATGGACATACAGTGCATCAGGAAATGTAGGATGCAGCTTCAATACTAGGGAAAAGAGTTTTTATTATAACCATTTAGTGACCAAACTAATTAAATCAAACATTTTTTCTTTACTGTTATATAATTATTCATGTATAAAATAAACTATTGGCATTGTCTGCTGATAAATTTTATATCATTGCAAATAGAATTATAATAAGATAATCTTACAAATATTAAATAATCAATTTTCAATACTATTATTATCTGAATTATTTATCCTTAGGGGTGCATACAGGGTTTATCATCTGAATAATTTATTAAATCATACAGCTTTTGCACCTAAAATGTTAGATCTCTAACTTTCTCTGGCATGAAGCCACAGTAGGTGCCATTTTATAGGAAATAGGTTTAAACCAAAATGTTTCAACAGTTATCCAATACAGTATGATATATTTGTTGGACCTTTTCATTTGCCAGTAATAGAAACTCAGTTCAGTCCATCCCAAGCGTAGATGAATGGTCTGAAATGTCTAGGTCCTGGGCCTGTCTCATAGACTTGCTGTCTGACTTTTACAGTTTGTTGTCAGTGGAAACACAAATCATGTCCTTCCCTCAAAACTCTGACAGGTTGTCTTGCTTGCCTTGCGAGTAGCTGACTCGGAGTCACTGTAGCTGATGAGCGGATTGGACAGAAATGTGACTACTCAATTTTAAGCGACAAGGACACAATGGGGGGGTATTATAATCCCCAACTTGAAACTTTACTATAAAGCCACTGTGATAAAAACTGCATGGTGCTGGCAAAGTAACAAACCTGAGGATCAGTGAAATAGATTAGAAGATCCAGAAACAAATCCAGATATACTAAGCCACCTCATCTTTGACAAAGGAGCCAAATATCCTCAGTGGAGGAAAGAAAGCCTCTTTAACAAATGATGCTGGAAAAACTGGGTTTTAACCTACCATAGACTAAAGCTAGACCTATTTCTGCCACCATATACAAAACCAAAATCAAAGTGGATTAGAGACTTAAATGTAAAAACAGAAACACTAAACCTGCTGCAAAACAGGGTAAGTAAAACTCTTGGAGACATTGGCGTAGGGAAAGACTTTATGAACAAGACCTCTATAGCATGAGATTTAGCAGAAGAAATGAACAAATGGGATCCCTTTTTACTAAAAAGCTTCTGCACAGCAAAGGAGACCATCAACAGAGTGAAAAGACAACAAACAATTTGGGAAAGTATTTTTACCAGCTGTCTCTCAGACAAAGGGCTATTATCTACAATTTATAAAAAACTTAAAAAAATCAGTCCCCCCAAATTTAAAGATCCAATTCAAATATAAGCAGCTGAAATGGACACTTTTCAGAGGAAGAAGTAAAACCTGCCAAGACGCATATGAAGAAATGCTCAACATCGCTGGTAATTTGAGAGATGCAGATGAAAACAATGCTAGGATTTCATCTCACTCCACAAAAAATGGCTCCTATCCAAAATTAGCCAGCAACAAATACTGGCCAGGCTGTAGAGAAAAAGGAACCATTCTCTACTGTTGGTGGGAATGCAGACTGGTACAACCTCTATGGAAGTCAGTGTGGAGATTCCTAAAAAAAACTAGGATTAGAGGTTCCATTTGACCCTGCTATTGCCCTGCTAGGAATATACACAAAAGCATTAAAAGAATTATATCATACTAACATATGTACACACATGTTCATAGCAGCTCAGTTTGTAATAGCTCAATCTTGGAAATAACCCAAATGCCCATCAACTGGAGACTAGATAAAGAAGTTGTGATTTTTCTATAAAATGAAATATTACTCTGCCTTAACAAATGACAAGTTTAAGTCATTTATACTCAAATGGATGTACGTTCAGGACAGACTTATAAGTGAAATAAATAGGTCACAGATGTGTAAGTATCATATCTGTTCTCTGATATAAGAAACTAAAGATGTTAATGAATTCTAAACTGTATGACGGTTATTATGAAATAGAAAATATGCAAAAGGAAATATGATGGAGGAATGAGTAATGAGGGGTAAAGAAAATATGATGGTAATAAAAAAGGGAAACAACTTATGTATTTACAGGGTGGGGGATTGTGGGGTGGATAGGGGAATAGGGAAAAATGAGAAATAAATTGTGTCATATACTGGTACAAATTCCCAATATCAAGTGTGATCATGATATGATGTGTATATACAATGTACCAATGAAGATAAAAATTTAAAAAAAAAGAAATGTGACCACTCATGGCCAAGAAGAGCAGATTAGAGAGGATAGGATTCAGCTCACAGAAATCCCAAGATGAGAGTGCTTTGGAAAGAGGAGTCCTTAGTATTTAAAAAAAAAAAATTAAGTCAGGGTCATACACTGAAATGTATTGTTTTCTTGTTCCAGTTATACTTCACTGAAGCACTGAAGTAGTTTTCACTTGGTTTTGGTGCTGGGAAACATTCATATTGAAACCCCCTGAGAGAATACGTCAGAACATTCACCTCCATCTGGTTTTAGGTTGATAGAGTGAGAGTCTTTCCTGAGTAGGAGAGTATGAGGGTAGAATCCAGAGTTTCAAGAGATACCTGTCTGTACTTACATATTTAAATTTATGCAAAATCCTCTCTAAATTGAGATTCAAGTGTACAGTAGTATATAATTAGGAAAATGTAATATTTCTTGGATTTAATGTTGCTTCTCTTTTTTTTATTTTAAAGAAGGTAAATGTGCCACGTTTCTCTTTTAGGTAACCACACCCATGGAAACCCCATCTGTTCAGAGTCTAAAGTTTTGTTAGCATAGCAAGTAGCAGGTAAGGCCTCACCAGGAAAAAATAGCCCCTGAGGGTTCTTTTGTAAAATCCTCAAGTCAGTGTTTACCACAGTTCTTTGATGATCCTGGGATAATTGATGGTCAGCATTAATGATAAATAATAATTTTACTCTGGAGGTTATCAGTGACTAAGGTCTTCCTCACCACACTTGTGGAAATAAGTGTGTGAAAATGACCAATCAGTCTTACTTAAGCAATCTTTTCACTGAATGAATCATGGTTGAACCATCATAAATCTTGAAGCCCTTGAGAAAGTATAGCAATTGTCTCAGTCTTTCATTAAATATGTATTAATGCATTCTTCCTCTCTACTCTGTCCTTAAATGGTAATATAGTTTTTACTTTTGAATTATTTAAAAAAAATGTTTTCTTGAAATATTTCCTTTCAAGTCTCTACAGGGGAAAGATTATGCTCATCTCCAGATCAGTTGTTAACTTCTTTACTATTGTATTATTAATAGCAATTCCAGTTCTTTGGTAACTATTATATCTGTAATAATAGAACATTACTTAACCTTGGCTTTCAATCTCCTTGTCAATTCTATTTTCTCCCCGTCTTTAACCTTTTCTTCTTTTCACAAAGCGTTTGACAGGACATCAGTCTTTAGTTTATTGAAAAATACCCTAAAGTCTTCACCCTGTTTCTTTTTTAACCTGAGCACTGAAATCCTTCCCTGTGTAGTACACCTCTTTCTTCATCTTCTGAAAGTCACTTCAAAAGGTGTTTCTTTCTTTCTTTAGGAATTTAGTAAACCTCATTACACCCTGATACCATCTTGTTTAAAGCATTTAAAACTTTGTTTAAGGCTTGTTACCAATGTGCTAGGGTGAGATGTACCACATGTAAAGACATTTGCGGCCTAGGAGCCGGCTGTGAAGTCTAATCACGTTGGGCAGAGTAGCCAGAATCTGAAGAGATTTCTACCAAAATTAAAATGCCCCTTTGCTATTCTTTGACTTTAGCTTCTTTCAACTTCACATCTTTTGAAAATCAAAGCCTAGTACCAAAATAAAGTTTTAAAGAAATAAAACCTCCATTTCCAATGCCTAATAAAGACTGAAAGAGAATTTAATTGAAGCACCCCTCTTTAAGCCTCCTGCAGTTTCCTTTTAACATAAATACCGAGCACTGCAGAAAGGAAATCAAAATTCAAAATTCTGTACTTCATCTGCCATGCTAAATTTAAGAAATGTTATGTGGCGTAGACATGAAATATGCCTATGTATGCATGACATATTTTAAGCATAAAGGCAAACCATCTGCCCCTTTTTGTATCTCTGTACCCTTCATGCTATTCTTCTTCCCCTCAGCAGGTCTTTCTTTGGTATTA